>OY390709.1:600000-894104 GCA_959613345.1 Tolmerus cingulatus | reverse complement strand
CGTGGGCGACGACCTCATTAAAGAAAGCGCTCGATAATCGAGGAAAGTGCGATCATAGCACACGCGACTTATGAGTTTGGATGATTTAGGATGGGAAATCTATGAGCAACAACAACACCAGGTACCGGATAAAAAAACAAACAAAAACGGCACTTTCGATTGAACACTTTATTGAATTCCCTACCAACTACACAATTAATAAAACAACTTTATAAGTAGACTCTCGACTGTACGCTAAGTAGACTCTCGACAGACTGACTTTCATTTAATTTCCAAATATCTGCTAAACTAGGGAATGCAACGTGACTTAGAGGAGTTTTTGCCAGGCAAGCATCTTTTCTGTGGGAATGGGCCTGGACGTCGTTCTCACCGGGAAACTTAAGTACTTTTCTGCAAGTTAGTAAAATTCTTTGCGATATCCGTTACCACGCCATAGGCTTTGGCTTTGATTTTATTTTACAACTGTCAGGTAGATCCGTTGCCGGACTAGGGTTACTTGACTGAAGGTCAATATATATAACTCCTCCTCTGTTTGAGTCAGAAGCCTCTGGATTTGTTTTATTTATTATTTTAATTTTGGTAGTCCTTCTTTTTATCAATATGAATATTACTATTGCCAATATTCCCATGATCACCACTGAGAAGATGCTTAGACTTGTTCCATACATTACGTTCCTATGATATTTTAATTCCTTAATTTCTTTTATATTATTTACATTGTCTAACTAAAATTATTTTGTCAAAATTAATAGGTTTCGAAAACATGCTGTTCTTCTCGTTTGAAGGATAGTAAAATTTGTCTACAAAAGTTACTTTTTTATTATAAAATTTCTTTTCTCTAATGCCTATGGTACAATTGTTAAAATTTATCAGATAATGTCCTGTTAAAATGCTCTCTTATCACAGTTATGCCACATTTTATCTTTATTCATATTTTTCAGCAAAATTGTCTCATCATCTATTTCCTCCAAACTCGTCACGTTGTTATATATTAGTTTACAATTTCCTTGAGTAATACAATTTTTACTTAATTTCAGGTCGTTTAATAAAGCATCCTCGTTGTACTGATATGTTTTATTATCTATTTCGACAATCAATTCGTCTCTTTCATTAATTTCTAAATGTTCTGAATTTGGTATTGGTACAATTAATTTTAATTCGGTTATTAAATAACTTTTTGGAATTTTAATGGCAAAAATTAATAAGTCATCATTATATTTCATTGCTCCTGCTTTTAAAAGTTTTAATTTATAAAAGTCTACATTGTACATTTCCAACTCTTCAAGTGTAAGCATACTTGGATGGATCATATTATTTTTTGTAGCCATAATATTATCTAAAATCTGATTCACTTTATTTTCGAAATATCTGAGCTTAGTTTCTTGGTCTAGAAATAGGATTTTATAGTTTAATTCTATTACATTTTCATTAGTTGAATTAAGTGATTCCAAAATTTTTTGTCTATCATTTTCAATTAAGATTTTTAAATCTACTAAAGTTTTATTAAAATGACTATTAATTCTGATCTGTTTATTTAAATTTTTGATCGCTCTATGATTGTTGATGTCAGTAATCTGTAAATGTTTTGTTATTTCCTGTCTGTCTGTCTCGTCCATTGTTCCAAATAACCATTTTTGTACAGAGCCTACTATGTTCAATAAACCTCTTTTTTGTCTAGCGGGATTTTGAATCGTTCGGAGTTTACCTTTAATAGTTTTAATTTCTGCATTGAGTGCTAGTCGGTCTTCAAGTTTAAGATGTTCAATGTTGAGCTCTAACTGATTTAAAATGTTAGTCATTTCCATTGGATTGATTACATGTAGGATTATATCTGTATCGTTAGCTATTTCTATGTCCTTAATTTTTATTTTTACATAACCCTTCTCCTCAAGTATTGGATGAGCCTGCAATCGCCCTTGTGCTGAGCCTATCATCATGATCAGTATGGTGATTACCTGTAAATTTATATGGTCTTTTAATGTTTGAGTAATGGACATTTTTGAGCGGATATTTTCTGAAATACGGTTGGTCTTTATGCCGTACTCTCTTATAATTTTTAATATAGCCTTCCCGTCTATTTTCAATATAACTCTCTTTCCTTTTATTAAGCTTATTAATATACTTTACTTTTTTCTTGGATATTCTCTCTACTAAAGTTTGTACATCTGGTAAACTGTTTGCTTTTCTCGGGGTCAGTTCAATAGTGGAATGATATCGGTCATTGTAATTTCCTATTGCCCGATACATTTTCTGTTCTAACGGGATATTGTCGTCTATTGCTTGTATTTTTTCTATTAAAGTGGAGTGTAATCTTTCTACGTCAGCGTTTCCTGTATGATTATTGGGCTGCGTCCAATGGACTTCTATTTCTTTTTCCTTTAGGAAATCCTTTAACTGTTCTGACTTGAATTCGTTATCCATAATAAGCTTTTTAGGTTTACCAAATGTTGCTAAATAATTCTCTAGCATGGCAACTTTAGTGATCCAGTTTCTGTCAGTGATAGGGTACGCTACCGCGAATTTAGTAAGCTTATCTATAATTGCCACAAAAGCTTGCTTACTGTAATGAAATAATATTTATCAATATGAACTATGTCATTTTTATGACTTGGGGTTTCCGTTACGCTTAGTTTAGGCTTTATAGGGTTTCGGTCATATTTAATACACTGGCATTTTTCACAATTATTTATAATAAGTTGAATTTGTTCCTGTAATTTTGGATAGTAGATTTTATCTTTTAATGCTTTATAAGTTTCATTAGTACCGCTGTGTAATGATTCTATGGTGTGATATAACGAAATTTGTTTATGACACTCTTCTTCTGTCGGAATTTCCTGTGCTCTTTTGGTTGCTTTGAAAAACTTGATTCTTTTATCGCTCGAAAATAATCTAATAATAATTTGTTGTACTCTATTGTAATCTGTGTCACTTACTTCAGCATAGATGCCAATGTGTCCCGGTTTTATATATTGTTTCAATACATTAACAATTACTCCTTCTTCATCTTGTGGGTTAATTTGTATAATTCGGCGTTTGTGACTTACTTCCATTTCCTTAGTGGGACTATAGGTCAAAATAATTTGAATTCTATATTTATTAACTATCTCATCTTTTATACCTATGTGGTCTAAAAGCTGTTCTTCTAGGGAGTGTATTGTTCCCGACAGGTCCATATTGGATTCACTGCTATTACATTCGTTGATATAAGGGCTGTTTTCTAACCTACTGAGAAAATCAGCGACTTTATTTTCCTTCCCCTGGAGATAGTCAATATCGAAGTTATATTCTTGTAACCTTAAGATCCACCTCTGGTTTCTTGGTGAAAACTCTTTTCCCTTATATTTTGAATTCAAATATTTTATTGGTGCATGATCGGTGATGATCTTAAAATATCTACCGTACAAATAAGGTCTGAAATAAGTTACCGAGTAAACTATAGCCAAAAACTCCTTATCTGTGGTACTGTAATTTTTTTCATGTTTATTCAATGTTCGCGACACATAGCATACTGGGTGGCCTTCTTGAGAAAGAACGGCTCCAATAGCGTGATCACTTGCATCTGTAGTGACTGTGAATTGTTTATCGTAATTTGGAAACTTTAAAATAGGGTGTGACGCTATTAATAACTTTAATTTTTCAAATGCTTCTATATATTGAGGGTCTTTAGTATTAATTTTTGTATCCTTTTTCAAATATTTAATTAAAGGGTAGGCGACTTTTGCATAGTCTTTTATGAATTTGCGATAGAAAC
Organism: Tolmerus cingulatus; assembly: GCA_959613345.1. Classification (NCBI taxonomy): domain Eukaryota; kingdom Metazoa; phylum Arthropoda; class Insecta; order Diptera; family Asilidae; genus Tolmerus; species Tolmerus cingulatus. The sequence goes on along the minus strand of OY390709.1, from coordinate 890,353 downwards.
CGGTCATCCCCAAAAAACTTTTTAGCTGTTTTTCTGTTTTTGGAAATTCAACTCTTTTAATATCGGCTATTTTATTTGGGTTCGGTCTTATCCCTTCCCTTGTTAAGACATGTCCTAAAAATTCGGTTTCTCGTCTCATAAAATTACACTTATTGGCTTGAATTTTTAAGTTGTATTCTGCTAATTTAGAGAAAATTTTTTGTAGTGAGTTAAGATGTTCCTCCTTCCTTCCTTATCTATCTTTTTAGGTATTACTATTATAGGGGAACTGTATTTGCTTTTGCTTTTCCTTATTATTCCCTGAGCCTCCATTTCCTTCATTTGTCTTGTTACTTCGGCTTTATGTTGGGGCGGATACCTATATAATTTAGAGTTTATCTGTTGATCTGTCGTGGTTTTAATTTCGTGGACTATACTCGTGGTGCTAGTAAGTTTATCCCCTTCTTTATAAAATAAATTTTTATATTTACCCAATAAATTTTCTATCCCGGATTTTTCTTCCGCATTCAGATGATTTAATTGTATATTACTTAATTCACTTGTCTCCAAAACATTCACTTCTTCTAGAGTCGCCCTATTTAGAAAAGGTAGTTTGACGTCGTTTTTTAATATTATTTGTTGATCTGCTATATTAATAATTTTGACATTATTTTCCACCCAATCCATCCCCATCAAGAAGTCATATTGTTTCTCTAATTCAATCTTTACCCATTTCATTTTTGCATTATCAGTTTGCCTAAATTCTTCAGGACATTTCGTTTTAACGTATTCTGTAGGCCTTTTTGATTCTCCCTCAATAGTAATTATTTGTATCTTACTACCATTCATTTTTTCATATATATTATCTGGAACTCGTTTTGAATTTAATAGGCTGATTGTGGAACCTGTATCTACCATAGCAACGAACTTAATTTTATTTATTGTTAGCCTGACATAGATTTTCTTCGTTTCCGAGGCTAATTTATAAAAAACTCTGCCTCTGCTAATGTGTTCACTTCGTTTACTGTACCTAATGTATCAACTTCCATAGGTTGAGTTTGGTTATTATTTTGCGATTGATTTCTGGACGGGGTACTATTATTGGTATTATTATTGGTATTATTAGGATTTCGTTGAAACTGTCCGGAATTACTGTGTAAATTATTGCGATGTGGTCCGGGATTACCGTGTCGAAATTGATTGGAATTATTGGTGGGGTTGTTAGTTCTAGATTGAACCGGATTATTTTGGACGTTATTTCTGAATTGTCTAAAATTATTTTGAAAATTGTTGTTCTGTTCTGACTGATGGTTACCGTTATGGGTCCGACTGTTATAATTCTGTCTGTTCTGTCTTGGTTGGTATCTGTCTTTCGGAACTGGGTTAGGTCTGAATTTTAAATTGTACTGGTCTTGTCCTATGTATTTATTAATTATTGGCCTTATCTCTTCTAAACTGAATTTATTGATCAATTCTGAAGCTAGAGCCCCTGCTGTAATTTCTTTTATTTTTAAAACGAGAACATTGCTTAAATTATTTACAATTTCACTTTGGTATTCACTAAAAATAGCACATTCGGCAATATCACTTATGAAATTTCGGATTTTATCAGATAATTCTAATATTGTACTTACTTTTAACATGCTGATTTCTTTCATAATAAGTCCCTGGTCTTTCGATGGGCGATATTGAAGTTTGAGTTTCTGCTTACAATCCTCCCATGTTGTTGGTGGTGCCGTATCCAAATAATTCTTCGCTGGTCCTAATATTTTTTCATGGTAGACTATGCTGTATACTTGAGGAGCTTGATATCCATATTCCGCCATAGCTCGATCCACCGATGCAATGAATGAGGGTAGAGTCCCGTCATTTCCTTCAAAAGCTGGTAGGAATCGTAGCTCCTTTTAAATTCTACTTCTTAGCGATGGTTGGTGTTGAGTCTGCCGGCTGAGCACCTCTGTTATGACTGCCAGACATTGTTCCATCATATTCCGTTGACCTTCTGGTTGCTGCTGTTGGGCTGGGTCTTGTTGGGCCATTCTTCGATTACCGTCTAGAATTTGATTTCTATTGTTTCTCCTGTCCAGGATGTTGGTGTTCTATTATTTCTTGGCTTAGCTGTCGTTTCTTCGTATCCCACTAAATTGTTCTTTGGGCTACTACGTTTCACACTTTTGCAAGAAATATCGCTCAACTTTCCCGTTAACTGTTGTACAATATCGATTGATCGATTCGTATCACTGGATCCTATTTTATCGAACAGGATCCTACCGACTGCGCTACTTATGAGTTTGGATGATTTAGGATGGGAAATCTATGAGCAACAACAACACCAGGTACCGGATACAAAAACAAACAAAAACGGCACTTTCGATTGAACACTTTATTGAATTCCCTACCAACTACACAATTAATAAAACAACTTTATAAGTAGACTCTCGACTGTACGCTAAGTAGACTCTCGACTGTACGCTAAGTAGACTCTCGACAGACTGACTTTCATTTTAATTTCCAAATCTCTGCTAAACTAGGGAATGCAACGTGACTTAGAGGAGTTTTTGCCAGTCAAGCACCTTTTCTGTGGGAATGGGCCTGGACGTCGTTCTCACCGGGAAACTTAAGTACTTTTCTGCAAGTTAGTAAAATTCTTTGCGATATCCGTTACCAAGCCATAGGCTTTGGCTTTGATTTTATTTTACAAGTGTCAGGTAGATCCGTTGCCGGACTAGGGTTACTTGACTGAAGGTCAATATATGTAACTCGCGCGCGCACGACGTGCACGTCCAATTGGTGTGACACGTGGGGGGGTGAACAGCTTACCTGAAACAAAAAATCATCAAATTTATTAGTAATAAATTAGTTTGAGAAGACCTTCCCGTAGGAAAATTTTGAAAAATGTATTTTGTATTGAAAATGGCGAGCAGTGAAAAAAATGGCTGTTTTCTGCCCTTTTTTTTCATGTTTGCGGGACCGTAAAAATATAAATAATAAACTTTTTAACAATTTTCGTACGGGAGGGTCTTCAGAAAACAATTGGCTGTAAAGTATGTACAAAAAACCCGAATGCTGTAATTTGATCGGTTTTTTCTGTACAAGTCACACCAGTTTTAAAAACCTTGCTTCGAAATAAATCGCTTCAAAGTTTTCGTTTCTTTTCGGCGCGACTGAGTTGCAACTAAATGATCGTTTGATCGCGCTGACGGGATTTCATTAACATTGTCTTTTAACTTACATTTAATCAGCTATCCCAGCACCGTACAGTACACCCTCTTCTTCTTCATAAAAAGCCTCTCAAATAAAAGGTGAACGCTCGGAGCAAGCGCAAAGGCTGGAGAGTATGGCCGGCCGAAGCGGCGAGTGCACCTGCGCCTTTGTACCGCTATTTCAATGAGAACGAATTGAGATATCCAAAAACGGTTCTAGGACAATATTTTTAAAACATTGAGGATGCCAATAAGCTAAAAACAAAAAATCGATTTTTTGAAAGAAATTTACCAAGAGCCTCCCTTAAATATATTTACATATATATGGTTAAGTATCTAAGGATTTCATGTGCTAATTTCTAATACAACTTAAGAAACTTTACCTCATTATCATAAAAAATTTAAAAAAGTGAACAAAAACCAATCTTTGCAGGCAAATTATTCTTTTGGAGCTACCTGTTCCACATATGGACATCGCTCGGAAACCTAAACCCCAATAAAAAGAAAGTATTAAATGAAGTAGCATTTATATCAATATATTGATTTATTCCTTATCCCCCCAAAAAAATCTTTATGGTGACGATACTGCATTGACGCTGAGTCACGTGCCATTGGTTTTGTCCCTATCCATTGACTGGGAAAAAGAATTTTGAAGGGGCTTAACCTGAAAAGCTTGCGCCCATTCGTGTACCCAACCTCATAGCTGTTTTGCATGATATTTGCCACTTGGAACATTTTGTTATAATATGCAATGTCTTTGGTATTTATCTTAAGAAATATGGCTAGCCACAGCTAAGCAAACCACAAAATCCAGAGAACATATTTACAATACCTGAAGGACACTAACTATGATGTTCTGAAAAATTTCGCGACTGAAAATAATGGTACATTTAAGTTAAAAACAGAACCAAAGGTTAACGTATGAGAAAATTGTAACCAGTGTAGAAACAACGCAGGACGTCTTTTATTTTTAGCAGTCACAGCATTGCTTTACCTGTCTCCTCTTCAATAATCGCCACCATATTGCTAATACGTAGTCGAGCCAAAGGACGTTAATATGATAAGAAGCGTCACCCGCTGTTGAACGAAAAAATCTTCTCACATTAGTGTCGCGACATTGGATGAGACAGCTTTCTAGCTGCGCCGTTTGAAAAGCATGACCAAAGCTGTGCGAGAGAATACTGAGCGGTTGAGCGCATGCTTTTTATTTTTATTTGGTTTATCTGTAGCTGTGTGAGCAACAGTCCAAACAAATATTAGGTTGCATTGTGTGACGAATCCTTTTTATGTGTTGTGTCGGGTAAACGTGAGATGATTGGCAGATGAGCATTTATAATTTCACTTGCTTTAAAGGTGTTCTGTCGAAAGCATCTTTAAAAATTGTTAGTACTTAGATCTTTCAAATATTTTGATTTTTTGGATTTTTGCGTTATGCAAAATATGAGGGTGCCACAAAAATTAACCCTTTTCAGGTTTAAATATGGGAAGGAAAATTACTGTTGTGGTACTATTATACTTACTCTGATAGTAGGAGCATAAACCCTAGTTGCACCTTATATAAATTTCCCAAAGACCTGGTCATAAAAAAAGTATGGCTTAGCAATATAGGATTATGTGTATCTGATTATATGCCATTTTTTCGAATTTGTTCAAAGTATTTTGTGATGGGAATGGATCGAAAGGAAAAATTAATAGAAGACACTTTTGCTGTATTCTCAGTGAAGGCTTTTATTAAAGCGAAGAGCAGTACAATTCAGCGCAGGATGATATAAAACTTCACATATACAGAACTGCCGCAAACTTCGTTTAGTACCCCAATAGGCGGGTGATTCAAATGCATGTTTATACTCTAACACCCCCTCTTAAACTGCATTCGAATCAACTGTAGCACTTTGAGAAAAAAAAAAAATTAATAAACATCTAGATCCTCCTCAAGTTCAACAGTTGATTACAAAATCTCAATTTAGCCGCGTGTAGTGGTTTGGTTAAAGCGTCTGCTGCCATCTCTTCGGTAGGAGTATGTTGAACCCTAATGTTCCCGTTGTCGATGTGATCCCAGAGGATGACGGACATCGATATGTTTAGTCCTTTGCCTATAACTTGCAGTTCAAGCCAAATCGATCGCGCCGTTATTGTCGCTGTAGATGATAGTTGCCTCGGGCCTTTTTTGGAAAGAGTTTTGCTGTCAAACTACGTAGCCATAACACCTCCCGACAAGTTGATGAGAGCGCCATATATGTATTCTGCTTCAGTAGTAGACAAGGCTACGATCCGTTGCCGTTTGCTCGATCATGAAATCGGTCCCCCATGACACATGATGACAAAACCGGTGACTGAGCGTAGGTCATCCTGATCGCCTGCCCAATCAGCATCACTGTAAGCTACCAACTCTGACTTGACTCCTTTTATGTACTCAATTTTGTAGTCCAGAGTGCCATTTAGATACCTGAGTACTCTTTTGGCTGCTGTCCAATGCGATTTTCCTGGGTTTGAATTAAATTTACTCAATACTCCTACTGCGTAAGCGATATGTGGTCTCGTTGTCTGCGCCGCATAAGGAAGGCTTCCAACGACCTCTCTATAAGCAATCCTCTCCATCTCGGCTCTTTCCTCCTCGGTATTCGGCGACATTTCTGCAGTGAGTTTTTGGTACGGGTCCAGCGGTATAACGACGGGCTTCGAATCCGTCATGTTGAAACGCGCAACAATGTTTTTCAGGTACTCCTCCTGGTCTAGCCAAAGCTTTCCCAGGCTCTGGTCTCGAATGATTCTCATTCCCAGGCAATGTGAAACTTCCGAGAGGTCTCTCATAGGAAATTCATTCATAAGCTCGATCTTGGACAACCGCATGAGCTTTTTATCATTTCCAAGAAGAAGCAAATCGTCGAAATACACAGCGATTATCTGAATTTTCTCGTCTAGGATTTTGTAATATATACACTAGTCGGTTTTTGATCTTTGAAAGGTCATATTTCTCAACTTGGTGTCTATTTTTCTGTTCCATTCCTTGCTCCCCTGCTTCAAACCATACATGGCTTTGTTGAACTTGCATATTTTATTTTCCTGTCCGGGTATAACAAAACCCTCTGGTTGCCTTATGTAAATTTCCTTTCCGAGGTATCCATCCAAAAAGCATTCTCAACGTCCATGTGGTGAACAGAGAAGTCATGCTCAACCGTCAGGGCGAGTAGAAGACGAATGGCATTTGATCTGACTACTGGTGCATATGTTTCATCGTAGTCCAGACCCCGCCTCTGAGCGCATCCCTTATCGACGAGCCTAGCCCTGTATTTCTTCCCCCCGTTTTCACCACAGGGTTTAATTTTAAATACCCATCTCGTTGGGAGTATATTTTTACCGATCGGAGGATCAACCAAAGTCCAAGTTCGATTTTTACACATCGCGTTATATTCCTCCTGCATAGCCTTTCCCCACAAAGAACTATCAGATCTGTTCAATGCCTCCTCTACAGTTGCTGGCACAGTACAATTAACTTCGGCCAAACAGGTATAACAATCGGGAAATTGCACTGGTTTGGGTTGCCTTTTTGAACGACGAAGCCGGGTTGATTCATTTTCATCAGCGATTCTAGTTTCCTGGCTAGTCTGAATTTCAATCGGGTCAAGCTGATTTGAAGTGTCGTGAATGTTTCATCCAGATCAGAATCCCCAGACAATACGATTTCCGGCCGTTCTTCCCTCTCTTCTCCGTTGGAAGCCTTAGTCTCCATGGACATTAAAGGCGTGAATATTGGAATGTCCGAGTCCCCTTGACTCTTATGTGTTGTGGAGTCGATCAGCCTATAACACTTCTGATGCTCGCAGTACCCCACAAATACAAGTTCCTGTGATTTTGAGTCCCATTTTGACCGGTTCAACTTCGGGATGTGGGCCATAACCTTGCAGCTGAAGATCCGTAGATGTGAAACGTCAGGCTTTCTGTTTGTCCAGGCCTGAAGTAACATTTCGTGCGTTGTTTGTTGGCGTATGGTTCACTAGGTATACTGCTGTAGCAACAACTTCCGCCCAATAGGATTTGGGCAAACCAGCATCACAAAGCATCGCCCTCGCTTTCTCCACGATGGTTCGGTTCATTCTTTCTGCAGTTCCATTCTGTTGCGGTGAATGTACCATAGTTGTTTGGTGTCGGATTCCAGATTCCTTTAGAAAAGATTTTAGCTTATTGTTAACATATTCTTTCCCACTGTCTGAACGCAAAACTTTTATTTTTCTTTCCGACTCATTCTCTACAAGTGTTTTAAATTCCTTTATAATTTCAAATACCTGACACTTTTGCTGCAGAAAATATACAAAAACCGACAGCACGAAGACTGTCGTCTATCAGAGTGAGAAAATATCGTAATCCACCCAAAGATATCTCTTCCATTGGCCCACAAAGATCGGTGTGGATTAGCTCAAGTGGTTGCTTCGCCCTTTTTCCTGAACGCCTGAAGGTGAATCTGTGTTGTTTTCTCATCACGTAGCCAACACAAGGGTCCGCGTGGCATCTGTTAAACTTCACTCCTGTGCCAAGTCCATTTTTAAGTAGTTCAATATTTTTACTGTTCATATGACCCAATCACCGGTGCCATAAGTTTGCATCAATGTCACTTGGAGCAAAGTTGGCCATTTCTATGAGTTGATTCAACTTAAAAACTCCGTTTTCTTCTGAGGCAGTTGCCAGGAGATCTCCAGCCTCATTTGTGATTCGGCACCCCGATGAATTAAACAACAACTTGTTACCGTTTTTAATAATTCTGCTTACAGAAAGCAAATTTGCAGAAATATCTTTTATATAGAGCATATTTCTGACGGGAATCCGGTCCACTTTTTGGTTGACAAATACTTGCAACGAAGTATCTCCAATGTGTTGCGCCTGGAGTTTGCCGTTGTCCGCCGTTGTGATCTGAGCTCCGCCGGGTTGTACATTTTCGTCCAGCCACTGCCTGTGCATAGTCATCTGCGCCGATGCTCCCGAATCCAAATATCACGCCTTCCTGTCGATTATGCCAGCTGCACAGTATGCCAAAAAAGTACTGGACTTTTTGCTGGATTGTGTCTGACGTTGGGGTGAAGAATTTTTCCGACGAGGTTCTCTGCAATGCTTGCTGATGTGCCCAAATTTGTTACAATTGAAGCAGCGAGGCTTCCTGACTTCTCGAGAATTTAAATTTTGTCTATTAAATTTAGCATAAAGAGCGGAATCGTCATTTTTATCTTTTATTTTTTGTGGCGAAATCTCCTGCAACAATTTCACCTGTGATTTTAACTCCCGAGCTCGCTAAACCCATAATCATGGGCTTGAACTCGTCCGGGAAGCCAGCAAGAAGGAGTGTCCCGACCCACTCCTCTCCAACCTCAAAGTTCAAAGCATTGAATTCATGAGACGTCGTGATTATTTTATTCATGTAGTCTTCCACAGCACTGCAGTTTTCTAACTGTGTGGTAATTAAAGTTCTTAGAAGCCCCACCTTGCGTGTGAGTCCAGAATCCTCAAACGCGGCAGACAATCTGTCCCATGCTTCCTTGGCTGTCGTGGCATCTCGTATATGAAGATAATTTACCTTGTCCACTGCAAGGATGATTTTTGACTTCGCCTTCGTAATTTTTCATTCATTGGTCTCCTCTCCGAGCACACACTTCCAGAGATCTTCATGTTCGAGGTAGGCCTGCATGGCAAATTTCCAGTCCATGTAATTCTCCCTACCGATGAACTTCTCAATTGGGGGTAATCCCGTTCCTGACATGATTGCAATCTCTAGCGAATTTTAGGTTCCCCGCGGCAAGCGTAGTATACAGCACATTTGTAGGTTAGCACGTGCAGCACTTTTCAATTTTAAACAAAACTTGCACCTCTTGACCTTTCTTCTCAGTAGACGTAAACGGCGTTTACTTATGGCGCACTTGTAATGACAAAATTAATTTGATGGGGGCAATCTGGGCGCATAACCTGATGGGAGTGGATCGAAAAGAAAAATTAATAGAAGACACTTTTGCTGTATTCTCAGTGAAGGCTTTTATTAAAGTGAAGAACTGCTGCAGACTTCGTTTAGTACCCCAATAGGCGGGAGATTCAAATGCATATTTATACTCTAACATTTTGAACAACAGTTTGTCGGAAAAAAGAAGTTGAGAAAGGAATCCCATCCAACTCCTAACGATATATGTAAATAAATGCGGAGACTGTTTTGCCAAAACAAGTACGGAAAAATAAGAATTAATTGTAACAAATGCTGTATTGCAAGTTGTTGAAATACTTCTCCTGAGTTTAATTTATTTAGATTTCCTAAAAATAAAGAAATCCGGAAGGCTTGGATTAATGCATGTGGCATTCAAGAACGAACACATAATAAAGTTTTTCGAATATCCAACGAACATTTTAATAAAACCTCCATTGGAAAGAAAAACCGTTCAAAAGGGGCAATGCCTCAATACTACCTACATCAACCTAAAGACATTTATTGTTTTGAGCATGAATCTGGTAAGGCTCCATCTAAAGAGATGTTTGAAGCATTGAAAGAGATTAACCGACTTGCATATCAAAATTTGATGCGAATAATTTGCAATGCTCATCTCCTCGTAAACGAAGGCGCTTGAATTCCGACTTAATGGAGCATATTTTGAATTAAGGTACAGTTTGGCAGCAATACCATTATATCAAAATTATTTCTTAAAGTATGAATTAAAAGATATTGGTGTAGTTTTGATTAAATTAGGAACGGCAGCTAAATTAATTGTAATGATAAGTTGATTTATATAAATTTTTTAAGAATGCCATTTAGCAGAACTTAGTAATCTTAAGTTATTGTGTTTTTTTTTTGGAAAAATATATTTTTTCAGTCTTCTTGTCATAAGAAACTAAAAAATAAATAAAATATTAAATAATTTTTATTAGTTTACAATTAAACTAAAAAATCAATTTAAAAAAATCCAAATTTTTTTTAAATAATAAAAATAAGGTAAACCATATAAATTAATGAATTAATTAAATGTTTATATGGAGCTCAATTCTCCATAACTGGTGACCCCGACGTGATCTTGATTTGGAAAAGTGAGTGCAGATTTATTCGAACAATCACCCCCGTCTAGCTCGGCACGCATACAGAAAATCTAGACGTTAATTCCCTGCACCGAAACGCTGTCTGCTTCGTCCAGCCAGCCATTTCGAGCCGTTGCATAGCAAGTTAGTCGACCAAGCGTCATAATCTCTTGGCGCACATCCGTAGCCATATCAAGCGAGGAAGACTATCCACATAAGCATTCCACCATTCTCTCAGGGAAGTCAAGAATTTTAACATCCCTTCACCAATCGCACATTTCACTTCCCAATCAGCCTCTCCCAAGTTATTCAGCACCCACGCCGCCAATCACTCATCAGTTAACATTGGACGGCAGTTTCAATAATTTAGATTACTTTAAAGCTTTTGGTTAGTTATTTTTGCTTATGGTAATTTATTTTTAATTTTTATTCACACTTTGTTTTTACTTAAAATTAACAGTTCTAGCTGTGATTTTGTGCAAGTTTCTGGTGCACTCGGTGTTGAATGTGAAAGTGATAATCCATTCGCGGCGCAAAATACGTTTCCTTCTATAGCTACGTTACGTTTAATCCTCCCTCTTTTTGGATAAATGCTTTAACATTTTCGTTTAAAACATTAGAGGCACAATTCGATTTATCCAGAATTACTACAGAAAACACTAGATACAATCATTTACTTTCGATTTTGGATGAAAGTTTTATTAGTGTTGTAAGTGATTTGTTGGAAAATCCATATCCTCGTCCGCCTTACTCTACATTGAAAAAGGCTCTATTATCTCGGTTCTCAGAAAGTGAAACGTTTAAATTATATAGACCCCTTGGAGATTTAGTTTTGGGTGATAGATCTCCTTCACAGTTCTTACGCAAAATAAAAATTCTAGCAGACGATAAATTGAGTGATGACATTTTGAGAACCTTCTGGTTGCAGCGGCTTCTTGAATATACATATGAGCGCCATTCTATCTTGTAATCCTGGTCCTCTTAATCAGTAAGCCGATTGTGCGGACAAAATTGTTGAGATGAGTAACAAATCTTCTGTTTTCGTTCTCTCTTTTCAGTATGATAATAATTCTATTAATATTTTAACAAATTTATTGTCATAATTTTTAAATTAAATCAGACGGTTAATAATTTGGCTTTTGAAGTAAAATCTTTAAGATTTCGTGATCGATCCGCAAGTAATTCCTCTCTTCGAAGTCGTAATCATTCAAGAGGTAGATCTATTTCGTATGCCCTATCTAAATTTACAAAACGGAATGATTGAAAATCGCGGGACAATCCGGATTGGTGTTTGTATCACGCAAATTACAAGAATATTGCTTCCAAGTGAATACATCCGTGTTCTTTCAACAAAATTTGGGAATCCCAAAAAAACCAAATTACATTTAATCTTTGACGACGGATGATTTAAACGAATAGAATAGTCCTCTGCACATCTTTGGTAAATCTACAAAGCAATATTATTTAATTGATAAAGGTGCAGCCCCCGACGGATTTCCTTGGGTTTGTAATTATATTAATAGGTAGGTGAATATGTGCAGTACCTATGTTTGATATTATTGCTGTGGCTATCTCTACGAGAAACAAATAGATATATAAAGGTGGGAAGGACTAAGGAAAGTCATAATTAGTTGTTTATATGATATATGTAGACCTAGCGGTAAGTCAACCCTTTTTAAAATGATTTTTTTATTTTTATCTTTCGTTACTTACTTTCTTATAATCGGGGGTTTTTCATAAATTTTATTTAATCCTTTTTGGATTACAACGTTTACATTTGTCGTGGGTTTTTTCAAAATTTTTAATTGTTTTTTTTAACCAACTAAAATTATTTAATAAAATTAAATTATTTAATATTTTATCTACTTTTTGGTTTCTTATGACAAGGCGACCATGATTTATTACTATGTTGTACGTAAATTTTCAGAAGAAAAAGACAGTTACTGTTTCTTTACATGTGTCACTTAAATAATTTATAACTCATCAGGTCTTTCATCAATTAAATAAAATTAAATTAAATTATAGTTCATTCAAACCTGTAAAGCGGTGAGGTAAAAGTTCGTATATACATAGATGTACAGAAAACTCTGTATCGTGCTGATTTAGCTAAATGCATATACAGGGTGATCAGAGGTCGGAGGGAAATATTGCAGGAGGTGAAAGCTGAGGCCGAGACAAGCAAAAAATTGTATGGGTGGGGGTTGGTCATCTCGCACAGTTCGGCAGTTACAGGTTGATTCGTTAATCAGAATGTTGCCTTATATGGGAACCGATTTCGTAGTTTTCTTTTTTTACGTATCGCAGCGCCCCCAAACCGGTCTTACTATTTAAAGCCCTTTCCAAAAAAGTCAACATTATCCCCCTACCCCCAACCCCTTGGCCTCACTTTTCTCTGAAATTCAAGTTCTTAACATACCTACTATCTTTTTGAAGTTACTGGTTTGGGGGTTGCTGCGATATGTAGAAAAAAGATCAAAATACAAAAGCGGGTCCCATGAAAGGCAACATTCTGATTTACGAATCACCATGTAACTGCCGAACGGTTCAAGATGACTCCCTTACCCATACGACTTTTTTCTTGTCTCGGCCTGACCTTTCACCTCTTGCAATATTTCCCTCCCACCTATGAACACCCTGTATAGGGATGTCGTGTTTGGCACACTCCGAAAGTACCTGTCTGCAAATTTCGCAGGGCGCGGTGAAGGAGTTCTCCTTCTGCCCCTCGCTGACTGCTTTCACAGCAGCCGTCCTTTCAACGCAAATCGTTGGTCCGAATGCAGCATTTTCGATGTTACATCCTATAAATGTATCCCCGTTTGTTGTCCGGTTAGCCGCTCCGACTACAAAATTACTGTAGGGACAGTATGCGACTTTTCGAGCTTCTATGGCGGCTGCTATTAGCTTTCCAACTGGTGCATCCAGGTTTCTAAATTCGACTACTTTACTTTTACAGCTCCGCCTGTTCCAAACGCTGCTATCCTAAATTATTACACACATTCTTCAGCGAAGAAAAGATTTACCAAGCGAAGGAGCTCCTGTAAATCTATCGTCCGCAACAATTAAAACTTCACCTCCAACTGGCGCTGGATTAAAATATTTATGCTTAACGTTTTGTCGCCACGTAATAGAGCCCAGGCGGAGAGTGAAAAATTGTAAAATAATGTAAGTAATCTTGCATACTACATAAATAAAGCATCGCAAAGAGCAAAGCAAAATAAAGACATTTTAAAAATTAATCAGAGGAATGTAAATGTTTTCATTGACTCCGTATAAGTACTGTAAGAATCAAAAGTGATGGCACACTTAGAAAATTTTGTTTTGGCCTGACATATTTTTATAACTATAAGTTATAGAAAATAGTTGAATGTCTCAAATTAAAGCTTTATTCATTCCCAAGAAATTATAATCATTTCATAGTAATCTATACAGTACTTATCATTTTACATGTAAAAACATTATAATAGTGCTATTTTTATGAGTCAAAAGTAATGGCACACTTATTCCTCTCAATTGAAAAATAACAATTCCACTTAAAACTAATATTTTGTTTGGTCCCCTTTTGCTTTTTTCACAGCGTGCAGGCGTCTCGGCATAGATTCCACAAGGTTCTTTGTCACATCTGGTGATATAGATTCCCATTCTTCAAGCAAAGCATTTTTCAATTCTTCCTTGCTCGAAATTGGCGTTTCCGAACTCACTGATCCAAAATTTTCCACAAATGCTCTATGGGATTAAGATCTGGAGACTGGGGAGGATGTTCAAGTTGCTTCGGCATCCGGTACAAAACCCATTCTTTGACCAAGCGAGAGGTATGCTTGGGGTCGTCGTCTTGTAGGAAGGCCCAAGTCCTAGGCAGTTGCAATTTTTGAACATTGGGAGCCAAATTTTCCTGTAAAATTTTGAGATACTGCTCTTTGTTCATTGTACTATCAATGAACACGAGATTCCCGACTCCTGCCTCCGTCATACATCCGCATACCATGACCGACCCTCCACCATGCTTCACTGTCAATGTGTTTTTTTCTGCAAATTCGGAATTTTTAGTACGCCATGTTTTCGTAGATTTTTTAGCTCCGAAAATCTCGAATTTGCTTTCATCGACGAAGAGTACATTTGTCCAGAACTCAATCCCATAGTTATAATATTTATTTGCATATTTCAGCCGCTTACGTTTGTGTCCGATATGAAAGGTTTCTTCCTTGATGATCGCCCATGTAAACCACTTGCATTCAGTATTCTACGCACCGTAGAGGCACTTACTGACTTCTCTGTTTCACGGCTGATATTTTCTGCAATTTTTGCTGCACTTGATCTTGGAATAGTTCCTTGATGATTTCTTTTACTTGTGCGGGATCCAATTTCCTGGGTCGACCAGAACGCGGTAAATTTTCTAATTTTCTATAAGATTGGAACTTTGTGATAATATTTCTAAATGTAGAATAATGTCTTTTCACTATTTTACCAATTTCACGGTAGGACTTGCCCTCTTGAAAATTTATTTTTCTTGTCTCTAACTGAGTTTCGCGCCTCATTTTGCGGAAATACATTTAATACTGACTAAACTCGAATATTTCTGAGCAATTACTAGTTTAATCACAAAAGAACCATTAGCTGTAGTGCCAATATTTCTGCACGCTGTGAAAAAAGCAAAAGGGGCCCAAACAAAATATTAGTTTTAGGTGGAATTGTTATTTTTCAATTGATAGGAATAAGTGTGCCATAACTTTTGACTCATAAAAATAGCACTATTATGTTTTTACATGTACATTGATAAGTACTGTATAGGTTACTATGAAATGATTATAATTTCTTGGGAATGAATAAAGCTTTAATTTGAGACATTCAACTATTTTCTGTAACTTAGGGCCTCTTTCACGAACTCCAAGTAAAGTAGCAAGTAGACTAACCGCCAGTTAAAGTCACCAGTAACTTCGCCTACGAATTTCACAATCATCGAGTAACATTAGCCGATGAATAAAGTAGCCCGTAACTTACTTGCCAGTCCGTCTGTCAAGTAGCGTATTTAACTGACGAGTAGCAGTTGTCATTTGTGTATTATTAAATATTTATCCATGAATATTTTTAATCACCGCAACACGAAAATGAATAATGCGCGATTCAAAACTCTAAAACTGGACGTAATACTGAACGAATTAACGCCTGGTTTCTTACGATATTTCACTTAACGAATAATTCGTTACTTTAAACCATGGTTTCGTTTGTGAAATTGATAGAAGTTACCCGTGACTTTTACTTGCCAATTAGCGTTACTTGAAAAGTAACTAATCAACACTTTACTTAAAATTCGTGAAAGAGGCCCTCACAGTTATAAAAATATGTCAGGTTAAAAATAAAATTTCTAAGTCTTCCATCACTTTTGATTCTCACAGTATATGAAAATTCCAAGGAGTTTTCTAAAATGATTTTGACTATTTCTCAGAGGAATGTATGAGAAGCAGAAAATCATTTCTCAATACTTAAATTACTAATCAAGCTCTTCCTATACTTTTATAAGGGAAAATTTAGGATTTCCTCTTTCATCAAAAACTTCTTTTCGTAGATAGAGTCCCTTGCAAAGGCTTGATCCTAGTTTTATTTTATTTATTGAATACACTTAATACAAGCTACAAATCAAATTACAAAATAGGCTTAGAGTAAATTTAATGGTTAGGGAGAACAAAGGAAGAAGGAATGGATATTAACTTGAAAATTTGAAATATTTATCAAGACAGTAATTTCCGACAATTCATGAAATCAATAAATAACTGAAAAGGTAAAAAAAATTTTTCAAGCTTTCCAGCAGCAAGGAATCTATCTTCTACATATATGATAAAAGGCAATTATGTTGTTACAATAATCTTCAGTTTACAAATAACAACAAAATTTTAATTAATCTCTTAAAGGTATAGTGATTTCATGACAAATTATTTAATCTAATACTTGCAGCACATATTTCAATACAAGTTAAAAGAATACTACGTGACTGCGCTGTTTTTGACTTTACTACTGACAAATGAAAGCCAAGTGACTTTTACATTATAGCCTCAGAGGAATAAATGAATATGGAGTGGCAAAATCCTTTAACATTCCTGTAAAGTCTAAATTAATGTTACACAGGAATATTAACTGCCAAACTGATTGTCAAATATTCTCGGAGAAAGAAACGAGCGGGAAATTTAGATTTTTCATGTGCAAAGAATAAGCGAGCAAAGAGGTAATTTTGTGCTTGTTTTGTATTTTATTTCCATGAAATGTGTGTTATAAGGTGAAATTTTTATTGAATATTGTTTTAAAAACTAAGAGAAAATGCCTGAGAATTGTTTTGTGTCTGACTACAAAAATGCGAAGATTTATAGGAACGTTTCGATTTCATATCACAAGTAAGTATTTAAGAATATTACATTTAGTGATTTTATTTGATAAAAAATGTGACACTAATTGAATTTTATGTAAAATTTCAATGTTAACTGAAATGGCCGGATTGGGGGAAATGGACGATGAAGTCATCACCATGCAATTTTTTTTTTGGGGGCGATGCAGGATAAATTTATATTTCACTTTTATGCCTCTTCGCAGTAACATCAACAATTTTGCGACTGTACTGACTAATGTCTATAGAGTAGTATTTTTACACATGCATCTTTGAAATGGGTTCACTCTTTCTGGTTTATTGCCATTCCATATTCATTCATTTCTCCGAGAGTATATCGTAATTATAACCAAGATGGCGCCTGTGGAAAAAGGTATATCATAACTTTATTTCCTTCTCGGAAGAACAAATGAATATTGAGTGGCAAAAACACGAAAAAATTAACTCTTTTCAAATATGTGTAAGTAAAATTACTAATCCATACACATCAGTCAGTACAGTCGTAAAATTTTTGCTGATACTTTAGAGGGGCGTAAACGTGATTTCAAATTAAGCTTTTATAGCCACCTGTTCCCCATATGGACATACTTAACTCTGGAACCTAAAACCCAATAAAAGCAAAGTATTAAGTAAAGTAATATTTCTATCAACCTATAAAGTTATCCTGTATTCCCCCCAAACAAATTTTCACGTCGACGTTTCTGTCGTCTATTTCACCTAATCTGACAGTTAGTCGGGAGAGAAACAAATTAAATCTGTTTTATTAGGGAAGTGCAGCCGAAAATACTTAAGTAATAAATGGTGAAAGAATTAATATGCATCTTCAAGTATTCTTCCAAAGAAAAGAGTATTGATTATTTTATTATACTTTACTTTTTCGGGCAGTAATATGTATTTTGTACTCTTTCTAATAATAATCGGTTTTAATGATAACTAAGAAAATGTTATATGATTTATATCAGTTATGAATCTACTTTTAGACAAAATTCAAATATTTTCAAATTTTTTATCAAATGAAATTACTAAATATAATTTTCTTAAATGCTTACCTATGAAAAGTAATTCTTCATATTCGTGCAGTCAGGCACAAAACAAATCTTAGGCTTTTTTTCTTAGTTTTTTCTATAAAATAACTCACAATAAATGCAATTATCACGTTTCGCAAACCAAGCAATTTTTTTTTTCAATCATCAAAATTACAGCTTGTTACCCACATTTAATGGAACTAAAACACAAAACAAGCACAAAATTACCTCCTTGCTCGTTTACTCACTGCACTTGAAAAATCTAAATTTCCAACTCCATCATTATTTGACAGTCATCTACCCATTTGACGTTCATCAACCCGAATTTTGGGTTTTACTACGGTTCTTCCACTCCATATTCCAGAATTCCTTCGAGATTATTCTACTTTGTCTTTAGTTGTATTCAGAAACTAATTTCGGAATGTTTGGAATTAATCCACACTGTTCAGAATTCGCCCGAAACAAGCTCCTATTCTATTCAGTAAACGAGGTTCCGATTTCGGAACGAAGTTGTAATCATACTAAAGAACTGGCAAGTGCCATTTCTTGTTGAATTTTTGTGTTGCTCTGTCGATTTTATATTTGTTGAAAAGAGATTCACAATGAGTTGTTTAGCGACGAAAAATTTCTTTATGAAAGACAATTAGTTGCGACAGTTACTACTTATATAGAAGTGTCAAATGTTCAGAAACTTGCCTCAATCAGAGTGGTATGATGTGGTTTTTTGTTTTGCTTCCGGAACTAGTTTCTGAAAATGCCAGACGTCAATGTTTATACGTCAGTGGATTCATTCGAGGAATAGTGACGGAGATCGATCGTAATGTCACGTATGAGTTTTCTGTGTAGTTGGAGTAAGTGAATTAGAGAAACAAAAAAAATAAACACTTGTACTGAGCTTTACAATAGAAGTGTATTAAGAAATCCCTGGAAGTGCGTATGGGAGTAATAAATCGCAAGTGCTCGTTTTCGGGAATAGTATGTTTGATTATTTATCGACTTCCAATTAATAACGAAGTTTCCGTCAATTAGGTACATCTAGAAAATTGGAGAATATAAAATGCAAAGCTAAACAAGGTTTTCGCTTTAATTCAATGGGCTGTGGGACCTTGTAGGTAATCGGGATTTATAGACTTGTGAGCTATTGACAACTATGATTTTATTAAGAGTCGACAAGCAGTGATTTGCAGAAAGAAAACATAAACATACTCGAAAAACAAGGGCCTATGGTGCTCAGCTGATTATTGTTTTCGGTAGCATTAATTTGTTGTAAGTCATCATGTCTAACAAAATCAATCCAAAGCGCCGCGAAGCCCCAAATGCCTCGTCTTCTTCGAGTTCTTCGCTGTCATCAGGTGGTGGTGGCGACGGTGGAATGTCAGCTGATTTAGCATCTCTGTTCGAATGTCCTGTCTGCTTTGATTATGTTTTGCCACCGATTTTACAGTGCCAGAGTGGACATCTTGTATGTTCATCTTGTCGTTCGAAATTGACTTGCTGTCCCACATGCCGTGGGTCTTTGGGGAATATACGAAATTTGGCTATGGAAAAAGTAGCTTCAAATGTTAAATTCCCATGTAAACATTCAAGCTATGGATGCACAGCTTCACTTATTTACACTGAGAAAACGGAACACGAAGAAACTTGTGAATTTCGACCATATTTGTGTCCATGCCCCGGAGCCTCGTGTAAATGGCAGGGTCCTCTAGAGCTAGTCATGCCACATCTGATGATGTCTCATAAGAGCATTACTACGCTTCAAGGCGAGGATATCGTTTTCTTAGCAACAGACATAAACCTTCCAGGAGCTGTAGATTGGGTCATGATGCAGTCTTGTTTTGGCCATCACTTCATGCTAGTTCTGGAGAAACAGGAGAAATTTGACGGACATCAGCAATTTTTTGCTATAGTTCAATTAATCGGGTCTAGAAAAGAAGCAGAGAACTTCGCCTATCGCCTTGAACTGAATGGAAATAGAAGGCGTTTAACTTGGGAAGCTATGCCCAGGTCGATTCACGAAGGTGTCGCCAGTGCTATTCTAAATTCAGACTGCTTAGTTTTCGACACATCCATAGCCCAGCTGTTCGCTGATAATGGAAACTTGGGTATTAATGTTACAATTTCGATAGTATAATTTGATGTCGACAGCTCTATCATAAACTACTTTAATATGATTAAGGAAAGGAGATTTTCTGTCATCATTATAACGTAAATAAAGTAATTTTTAAGTGGATTTAATAACTTATTTTGTCTTAATTTTTTATAAGCTCCTATTATACTTACGGCTTTCAGGAGAGAACTAAGGGAGATGGCATGAAGTTCACAGTAAAACCCGATTTACATGTTCGAAGAAGTTTGAGCGTGATGAGCCCTGAGCATTTAATGTAGTATGTTATACAGGGTGTTCGGGTTGTAAGTAAAGACGCTTTTCCACGGGCAAGTAAATTTGTAGAATTCGCTTGCAGAAGTGACTAGAAGAGAATATTCTCCATGTAACATCAACTACAAGTCGAGAAGATTCTCTTCAAGTTACTTCTGCAAGCAACATCTGGAAGTTTACTCGCCCGTCGAGGAGCACCTTAAGAAACGCTATGCCAATCGATTCCTTTGGTTCAAACCTTTGTGTTCTAAACATTCCGACGGACGCGTCAAGCAATAAATTCGTTAAATGTGCTAAGAAAAGAAATTGTTAGTGAAATTTGGTTGCACAGCGATATTCCATCATCGCTTATTTTGATCCCAGCATAAAATATTTTTCGACACGATTGTTACGGGTAGGCAAGAGAAAATTTACGTGAAAGAGTGTCTGAAGGCCAAAATAACATTTAAATCTGCACAGGGGATGGCTGATTTTCTGTGCGTTCAAGTTGACATGCCGTTGATAGATGCACGTTGTATGTGGTGTGTTCTCCCCCGGTCTAGGTAATGATAACTCCTTATAGGAATTATTGCAGTAAATTTCCTCCTTTGGTCAACGTTTTAATAACATCGTTGTGGAAAGGGATTTCAGTGTCCATATCTTAAAGCACAACTTTCGGAAGGTCCTTTTTTGGCCAGTATGCTAATGGCACACCTTAATGTTGCTAACAGCGTCCCAACATATCACAACACGAACAACATAACTTTATTTAATTTATTTCTTTAGTGACCTCTCGCTGGTCCTTTCTTTAATTGAACTAAGCTGAACCATTTTCGATTATGACGTAATCTATCTTTCGCTCGACGTGAAAGTGGCCTGCAGCAAAACAGATATACGTTACATTCTCACAGGAATTTCAATAACATTGATACATAGTCTCTTTTTAAAGCATGCGAGACATATCCTTGGGACTATATATACAATTATGTATCTGTAGATGGTCAAGTCAACTTTCTTAATAGTTTAACTCAGGTTTTGTTCAATGAGCAAGCTGCATTGCGAACTAAATTATTCAAACCTAATCGTTTTTTCCCGAAAAAAATAACGACATGACTGCCGAGCGAGAATATCTTTATTCCATTTATCGTAAACTGAGAACTCCTCGCAGTCGGAAATTCTACACCATCTGTCGGAATGAAATTATAACCAAAAATTGGTGCTGCCAAATTAGAATATTACAGGAGTAAATTTAATCTCAGAATACTGGTAAAAGTACTTTGGCGGATTTTGCGTCAGTGTGGAATCTGCGGTGACGACAAGTGAGGAGCAAACTTTGTCCCAATAATGTAAACAAATACTTTGTGGGCTTCTAACCATTTTCAAGTATCACGTTATCATTTTCATTCACGCCAATATCGCCTGAATGCTCTTCTGGTACGACATTTTATTTTCGTGGAGTTCAGCACCATCTGAAGTACTCAAAGTGATTTATACGTTCAACTTCAACGCCGCGGGTCCTGATGACAAACTCGTTGCACAGCATATCACCAGGTCGCTGATCCATGTCTTTAACACCTGCATTACTAAATTAGTATTTTGCGAGTTTTAGAAAACAGCAAATACATATCACCTCATTTCTAAAAAACGTATGCTGTTGTCACCATTCGATTACAGGCTCGTTAGTTTGCTTTGGTTCCTTCCAAAGTGCTCGAAAAATTGCTTTATGGACAGTTTCAGGTGGCGAATAATCTGCTTTGGAAGTAAATAAATAAAACAAAGTAATTCATTATCAATTCATGTTAATTATTGATATGTAAGTCGCTCAGGAAATCTATGCACCGCGCAAAACGGTGGGTATTCTCATCAGGGCATCGTACCTGAGCCGGCCAAGGCTATAGGACTCTGGCAAATAAGTGATATTAGGGCACGTACGTAAAATGGCTTGAAACCAAATTTCTTGCTTGAAAATTCAAAATATATTTAATTTCATATATATGTACATGTGGATATTTTTGTTTTTTAGCTTTATAGATCGGAATGTAGGAAATTTCTAAGCAGAATGGAATTTTTAAGGCGATTTTTAAAATCGAACTCTCTGAGAAGTTCCACCGCAGCAGTTGTGAATCTCCTACAATCTGATCGGCTTTGATTTCTGTCGGATTCGAGAATGACGGCCGAGCATACCTTAAGGGTTAACACCACTCTAGGATTTTGAAATTTACAAAATTTTTTTTCGTTTAAAGTATACCTTAGGGTCATAAAAATGATATACAATTGTATGTATAGTCGAAAAAAATTGTTAAGTAGTTCAATTTCAAATTTTCCGGAAGCGTCTCAGAGCACGCGCTTAGCTCTTATAAAATTTTAAACGAGTTTTTCTTTTTCAAAATCGGGCGGGCACGCTGCTCAAAAATCGCTCTATGAATTGCTTTGAAAATTTGACTGAAACTTCAAAATCCGATTATCTAGTAAAGCACATATCCGTTTTTGGGTTGATCAAAAACTTTTGTTTTACAGACAATTTCGTGTCGATTTTTTGACCAACATCGAATGTTTTTTTCAAAATTTGCACCATTTTTGCAACAATCGTGTAAAAAAAATGTATGTACTTCGCTACTTTTTGATATGTAGTATAAGAAAACATTTACATTTTTGTTCTAGGTGCTATGATTCCCGAAATACCTATCCGACCGTTTGGTTATGTCAAAAAACGGCATTCCAAAATTGAATAAAAATATGTTTTTACATACTTCTATGTAGGGGAGAACTGGTATGTAAGAGTCAGTTTACTAAACGGAGCAACAAATATACTTTTAATGGAAAAATTTTAATTTTTTTTTCTCAAATTAATATTTATTTATTAAAGTAGATAATTTCATACGATAAAAACTTAAAAAAAAAAAAAAAAAAATTAAGAATTCATTTTAAAAGAATGTGTCTTTTGGTCTTTCATAAAATTTCGGTATTGTAAGAGCCACTAAAAGTTATGAAAGAGCCAGTCTGTGTTATGCTTGTGTCTGGCAAATTCAACCTGAAGTTCACATAATGCAATGTCTGAAGCAAACAATTTTATAACATATGATATGAATGCATATTTGTTATTATTATAATTTATTTACAAAATCCAAATGCAGGGATAAGAGAGAGTCAGATTTTACAAGACGCATTCACCGGCTCTTTCATAACTTATTCTTAAAAAATATATAACTTTCAAAATAACAACAATATCGAAACTTTTGCGGCTCAGTTTTTACGCAGATGCAAGGTCAAATATATGCACAAACTCAACCTACAATCCATGTACCTTTATTTGTTTACAATAAAATACCAAAAAACAACTCAAATGAAGCAATATGTTTACTTTTTAGTGCCAAAAACTTTGAATCAATGTACCGGTGTCCGTTGGTTTCGGCGAACTGTCAAATGTTTGTGGGTGACGGGATATCAGTTTTGCCACTTAAAAATAAAATCTCCAACCAAATCCACTCCTAAACTACTGAAATAATGCAAGTGGCTCTTTCAAAACCTGGCTCTTTTATGCCACTTTTCCTCTACCCTTAATAGTCCCTGAAAAAAATCAAACCGATTACTCTTGACATCTTCTCAAAATAAATTATCATAATAATGCCATTTTTATGCCTCTAAGAGTGGTGTTACTCCTTAAGGTCGAAGTAAGCCACTTAACACGGCTTCGCGTTCGCGCGCCGAAACATTTTTCTCCCGCTATGCCCCCCCCCCCCCCCCCCCCCCCGGGTATGTACCTGAAAAAAACACTGTTAACGAAACCTTTAAAAAACAATTAAACACCAATGCACCCGCAAACGTAGAATGAAAAGATACAATACATATTTGCATAAAATATATTTGAGTGAACACTATTGGAACAAATTAGAAATATGATATAGAACATGATCAATATAGAATACATATGTATGTAGAACATGATAAGTGAAACTTAAAAAAGTCCTTTAATCCCAATGTTAAAAACTTGTCGCTTTTATTTTTTATTATTATTAGTAAAAGCAAGGGCGAGGCGACTGCCTCAAGCGCTCAGACCACGGTCTATTGCACTCGTCGCGTACCTTATACGATTTTTTTAGTCGTCTTGACGAAAGTAAGAACATCAGATAGGGATTGAGAATTGAACTCGTCCATTTTCATTACTCAGCGCCAAACGCCGTCATGCGCGCACGGGAGAAGGCCGGACAGTTGCAGAGAAAACTTGTCGCTTATTTTCATTTTTCTTCCTTTGCAGTGAATTTAATTCGGGGTTTTGTAAATGCTAGATTGCAAGGGTTTGTCTTGGCAGGGTATAATTGATCAGATCTCCTTCACCTTATCAGAGGCGTTGCGTTGCGACCGCAATTATTCATCTTTACATTAAGGACCTCCCTAACTTTGTAGTATATCAGTTACGCCAATTATTCAGATTCACTTATTTTTCCCCCCGGATTTGATTTTAAAGTGTGTGTCTCGCATAAATAGTAACCTGAACAGAATTTTTTATTGATCAACATTTAACAAACAAAAATTGAATCCAGTTAAATTAGAGGGCATTGTGCTTCGTAAAGACCTAAAATACTGTTCAACACTACCTGTGATTACGCTGAATAACATTATCATCCCCTTATGTCGGCAGCGTACGTAATCTGTATATCATTCTGAGCCCGAGTATGAAATGCTGCGTTCATAACAATATCGCAATTACTATATTATACTCCTCTCTTCGCCGCCCTTGGATATCAACACGCATTCCCTTAAGTGCATCTGCGACGTCATTTAGTCAAACTGGTCGCTATACCCTATTTTAGTAACAGAAGCTTTGTGTTTTCGAAGTTGGACTGCTGCTACGCAGGTAAGCTAAATGTCGCCTTAAATGTGTGCATTAGGTTTGTTTATGGATTGCAAAAACAGGACCATGTATCTTTTCGTTGAGAAAACTGAACAGCTCCAAAGCGCTCCATGTTTTGAGTTCGCTGTTTTTTGGGAAATTTGACAGCAAATCTGGAGTACTGTTGGAGGAACGAACTAACTAATTAGTTCGATCATCCAAGGGAACGCTCTAGATTTTCAAATTGGGGGAACGAACGAACATTGAGTGGAAACAAGCCGAAAAAAATTAAGTAATTTCAAAGATGTGTTGTGTACTGAAGTATAATCCAGATTTTTGGTATTCAACTATCATAAAATAATTTGTTAACACATGTCGCATACATCGCCAGAATGCTCGAATTTCCAGATATAACGTCAACGAAATTCGAGAAACTCCACAATTACTTGAGAGCATTAATTTACGATTACGTAAATTATTTTTGGGCGACAGCTTCAAGTGTCATCGACCCAAAATCAAGTATCCGATGATCTATGCTGACAAGCAACATGCATGCCGGAAAATAGAAGCGCAAGTAGATTCCAGAATGGACAAGAGCTAGAGCTATTGCAACTTTGCAATAAGCTAACCGGATCGACTAAGTCCCCGGCCGAAAATATAAATAGTAGTCCGGAGGAATCAATTGACAGAGAGGGTCCGAAAAAATAAAAGCAGTAAATCGGCAGTCACGAGTGGACTTAGAAAAAAAAGTACACTAAGTTGAATTAAGCAGCAAGACTACGAAAAAAAAGAAATCGGTAAAACAGAGATCCATTGTTTTAAACTATAATCGTGAGCCCATGAGCAATGTCACAAAGAGAATTAGTCTCCACAGTTCAGTGGATAATTCTCAAGTGTTATACAGCGCGGGACACATGATTACCCTCACTCGAAATTTTCGCGTAACTCATAACGTTGTGGAACTATTTGTTGGAAACAATTACCACAACATTTCTTACGTCTTCTTACATGCTACCTGAGGACCGGAATAAGAAATTAAAAAAAAGCTCGCCTGGAAATTGCAATTTGCAATTTTTGGGCGATTTAAAAAGGGACACTTGATTACTCTCATTTGCAAAAAGGCGTAATAAAACGAAGATTTTTAATTTTTTTAATAATTTTATTTTATGTTAATATTTTGTAAGACTTTCGTTTTTACATACAACTTCAAAAAGTCTCTTTGGTAAAGAATTGTATAAATTTTTTAAATAATCCAAAGAAAGTGTGATGTGCACGGCGCCTTAAAATGGAAAGGCTAACAGAGTAGCCAACAGTGAGCCTCACCCTTAAACACCACTGAACTTCAATTCCACTTGACGTATAGCCACCTCGTGGCCCCGATCTGTGGAAAGGAAATCGCCAGGGCGCCGCCATGACAGCACTTTTCTTCTGGCCAAGTTAGTGAACGGTCGTGTCAACAGTGCTCCGGGAAAGTTAAACATTTTTGAGTAGCGTGCCTCTTCATTCAGTCCTTTGAGACTTTTTTTTTATATATCTGTGCCGTGTGGTGATTGACAAGGAGACCTGTGATTTCCGTGAGGAAGCCGAACAACAGAGCGACATAATACAAGTGAGTACTTGTCCTGAAGAGTTGAACTGGAATTTTAGTGGGGCCTTTTTTTTAGGAGCGCCCGATAATTGGGCTTAGAAGGGGCCCTCCCCAAAAAAAGGGAAAAATGTATCGCTTCGCAATTTGCTGCCTACGCCGCCTGCGGAGGGCCCCCGAAGAAAATAGTCGTCCAGCGCAATATTTCGCTGTCGAGCCTGACCGACCGTCCCTGCCCGGAAGAAAATTTAATTTCTGGAGGCTGCTGGAGCTTTCATAGCAATAGGTGCCCACATCAACTACATCAATTTTAAGCTGTCCCTCCCCCTGGACCACGTCGAGGGAACCTTTTCACCCAGATCTCGTGTGAGCCGCCACCTCGACCGTTCAAGAGCAGTCCAGTTCGAGCTGGTGCCGCTACCTGGATACCGCCAGAGCTTTCTTATCATCATTATATTTAAATCCCCTCCTTCTCTAGGAAAATTAGTCATTAAATTTTAGCCCTCTTTTTGATCCGCCACACCCCATCAGGGTAACGCGAAAATACCGCCTTGAACTTAGTCTTGAAATTTGAGTAACGTAAAGTCAAGCATTACCCTTTTGCGAATTGTAAGTAAATAGAACATATCCCCCCCCTCGCATTACTGCAAGTTTCCCGCTTCTCCACCGAGAGTAGGAAGCCCTGTTTTTGACTAATTTACTTCGGGGTGAAACGCAGTCCTCCCTACAGGTACAGAGGTCTGGCGATCGATTGGCAGGACTCCAGCTACCAACAGGATCGGAGGTACGTACTAAATTAAGATTTCTCATGCTTTTTTCGTATTGTAAAATTTAGTCGCGGTTTGGCACATTCGATTGTCATAGTTCAAACTTTTCAGCGCTCGCTTCCTCTCGTGAGCGCTCCGCCGATTTTCTACACTTTTATTGACTTATATCGTAATTATCCATCTAAGTGTCTTCTTGTCACGACTACTTTTCGCGCATTACATTGAATTTTGTTTAGGAGGCCCAACGTGTGAATAGTTGATTAATACTGTAAAACTTAAACTAACGATCTTTATTTTTTTTTTCTCTCGAATATATCTTTAAGAATAACCGGTTAGGAGCACTTAGCTTTGCAAATTTTTTGTTGTTTTTGTGATTTCTGTAGACAGGAGGTCTAGGAATGGCCCGAGGGCCCTTGTATATTCATCCCTTTTTTCACGAATTGTTACAATGAATAAAATGTTTTGCGAAATCCCTCCCTCCATTCCTCTCTCTCTCTCTGCCACCCGCGCGCATACGCTCCGTGATGCGGCACAGGTTAATGGCTCAAGAACCCCTCCCCAGGCCGACGAGCTAAGCACGAGCTAGGCGCTCATCGAGTCGAGTTATCCTGCGTCCGCGTGAGGGCCCCCACGAATTATAAATTTATTTTTGTGTGTATGCATGGTGCTGTGGCCACGGTATTTTCTTTGTGAGACGTCTAGGTGACCGCAACGACATCTGAGGGCCAGCTTGAGTGACATTCCGGATGAATGTCCAAACCAACTACGTTCCGTCCTCGGTGGCCGCACGTCCTCACATTACAAAAGTTGCTCAAAAGCATCATTTATGGCTGCAATAAGATCTTCCCTATTGTCAAATTGCTTTCCTTCTGCATAAATCTTTCGTGAAAGCCATCCCCAAACTTATGGATGAATGCTCTCTGTTCAGCAACTGAAGAGAATTTTATAACGATTGGCACACTCTTTTCTTTGGATCGGCTGTTGGAAGTTGATTTTGGGCGAAATGAAGTGAAATAAGGGGACAGCTGATGATTGATCTTCGCTGATATGGACGACACAATGTCAACAGGGTTTTTATTTGATAGGCGGGGAATCCCAGTAATAATGGCATCCGATAATCGATTAAACTGGCGAAGATCTTTAAATTCGTGGCAGGCATCGTCCAATTCGCGTTTCAACTGCTTAACCGCATTGAACAATTCCTGAATTTCACGTCTAGGTTCTATAAGTGCCGCTTCAATCTTCAAAGAAAGTGTTCCTCAAGGTGGTGCAATCTTTCGTTAATAACATCAATCTGAGTTTTCACTAATTTTCTCTCCAGTAGTTCAAATTGATCAGAAAAACTTATTGAGTTCGATCTGGATGAAGCAAGAGCGGTGTTGGAAGCACTGCTGGTCAGACTCTTACCTGGGATTTTTGAAGAGTTTGGCGCTCCTTGCTGATGGTGTTGTAGTTGCTTTACTGTTGCTCTCGTCTTCGGAGGTGTGTTGGTGTTCTCGTGATCAGCTACTTTTGAACTCGATTTAGGAGATGCTTTATTCCTCATGGCAAAATTAGGATGGAAGTCCGAAATTGGCGTGATAACAAGCCCAAGTTACGTGCAGTGATAGGAGATTAATAGTGACGGCGGTGAAACGTCGATGAAGCGCTTTTAAATAGCTTGGAACCGCGTAAACCGGCAAGAAAGCGACTGCTTTGAAGACGTGTCCTACTCAGCTGACACTACCACCACTAATGTATCCGGCTTCCTGAAATTATACGTAAAATCGTAGACGTCAACATGATGATTATTCATATCAGGGTTATAAAAATAATCGATTTGGATAGGCGGATGAAATTTGTCTAGTGTAGATAGATTAATTGGACTGTGATCAACATTTATGTTATCGTAGTGAGAAGCAAAAATATGATCAAGCTGCCTACCTATGACATTTTTTATGCTACTAATCTGACTGAGGCCGAAACAGAAAACCGAACCCAGAAATGATGACTCTTTAGAGACCAGTCTATTAAAGGAATGACAGCCATCGTTATCGGAATTGGCTATCCATTGAACACTGGGTAAATTAAAATCACCCAATGTTGAGTATAATTTATTGAAACACTGTTTCTCCTTTATATTATGTTTCACAACAATTTGTATTAAACCGCCAACTTATTTCAACTCGATTATAATTACTTTAATAATTTCCAAACTTTCTTCTTATTTAATACTATTTTTCATACTAATAGTTAACTTACACTAGTGATGGTCAGACAGCAACTGACTCGAGCTGGCCGCCGAGGACTTAAGGTCCCCGGTCGGAAATTCTGGTAGACGCGCTGAGTGCACGTTTATCGCCTTGCGTCTCCACGTGCACCCATCGGCTCAGCAGGTGATCCCGCTGGCTTCGCACATTTTTGCACGGGTCAGACGAAACCGGAGTAGCCGCCCGTGTTACATTTCCGGCCACCCAACTTCCGGCTAAAAGGGTTTGGTTGCACAGCGGTATCGATCTTACAATTATCAATATTAGTCGACACCGCCACGCAACAAGGAGATCTTCATCTGGATCCATAAAATTGTTAACGAATTCCAATTTCGACATTAAAATATCATAAATACTATGACCATTGCTATCTAGGATGTTAGGTTGATCAAGAGGAATATAACCGATCATAATGAATAAGGAATTTCTGGCGAATGTTACTTTCAGGGTAATTAGTTCAATGTCAGAAGAAATAGGTGGATCAACTAAGCTGCAATTGAGGTGTATTTTGCAGGCCTAAAGAAGCCCTCCTCCTCG
This sequence comes from Tolmerus cingulatus, assembly GCA_959613345.1. NCBI lineage: Eukaryota > Metazoa > Arthropoda > Insecta > Diptera > Asilidae > Tolmerus > Tolmerus cingulatus. The sequence continues at coordinate 860,413 of OY390709.1, read as the reverse complement.
AGCATCCAAACCAGTGAACCTGCCTCTACAGAATATCTGGTAGGATGAGTCAAAAATCTCTTCATCACGAAAACCATAATGTAACTACGCTTCAGTTAACGTGATAATGTCGAAATTGCTAGAAGAGGACGACTAATACAAAGTCCTAGTCTTGGTTCTGATACCCCTTACATTTTGATAATATTTACGAGAAAAAATTGTTTACACTGGAATCGTTTAACTATCGAGAACAAATGTTTTCATATGGTCCTGAAAATGCTAGGAGATCGTGTGGGGATTTAGTTGTTTAATAATGTCGGGTTTGATGGGATAGTTCTTAGATTACTTGATGAAGCCTTGGAGTTTGGTCCAAGAAGGACGACGTTTTTGAGTAGAACTTCAGAGCGCCAAAAGGAAGCATTAAGTAAAGTAGGAGCTTATTCTTTAGTTGTGTGTAAAATAACAAGGCAATTGAACTCAAAACTTTGTTTACTTGCCGGCATGTTACGTTTTGCGTTCGGATATTTCAAGCCTGAATGTGAGAGAGAATTACAGGATGTTCCTGGATTGAGACGAGAGATAAATAGGGATTGTCGTTGGAAGACTACTTTGAGAGGTCCTTCGACATTTCTTATAAGAGGGGGGCTAGTTTCGTCCCCCGAAATCGTTTCAGAAAGGGGCACTGAGTGAAGCGTGGATGCAGTCTTAGCACGGTGCAGAAGGGGTATCCGAAGAAGAATTATCGGTGTATTTTGTCGTGGGTGTACGATTTTGGGGATTGCTGATAGACCGATTAGAAGAATCCGAAAGATTTGTTATTGCAGGCACCGAGTTTTTTATTTTAGAGTCACGTATATTGGGTCGTTTCGGTTGTTTCATTGTTTCTTTTTTTTTCATGTTCACGCTCTCAGGAGTAGAAGGAGAAGAGAGCGGGCTTTCATCAGCTGAGTTATTAGAAAAAACTTCAAGGGTATCAATTTCATTTTTAATAGAACGAAGTAATTCAGTTCTATTTGAGAATTCAGAAAACAATGAGTTCACGTTACTATGAATATTTTTAACGTTACTCAAAATATCGCCAATGGCAGGTGCGGTTAAAACATTATCAGCGGTACCACATGTAGATGGTGAAATGCTAACTATGGCATGTAAATCGCCAAGAGAAGCAGGGATGTTTGATATCTTTGAAAAAATATCACGCCGTTTACTTAGAAGGGCTTCAACCACATTGATTAGCTTGTTAAACCTCTTATTCAGAGCCAAAATATCCTCAGATAACAAGTTTGGGTTAGAAGAGAGAGTATTATTCACTTTTTCGGATAGGAGGGCCTGATCATTAGCGATTAAACTCGTCATGTTGTTCATCACCCTAAGAGCATGACGAAGGCAAACGATTTAACCTGTCTGGTAGAGGGCTTGTTTAGACATGCGATGTGAAATATATTATTGCAAACACCATAGCAGGAAATCTCATTCTTGTTAATTATTTGATCGCAAATTTTGCGAAAAGACATATCGAGTGATCAGTGATCGTGGACGGGACCGTTGGTGGAAGGCGTGAATTATAAAGATAACCGCAGAAGATAAATGAGCACGTGAGGCCCCAATTGCCTACTTGTCGGCGTTAATTGAATGTAGCACCGAAGGGATCTGAAGCAATAACGGCAGAGAAAGTAATTTATCTGCAACTTTTGAGGAAGCTGAAAGGGGGTTGGGAGAGAAAGTAGTTTCTTCTGAGAAAGAAGAGAGGCAACAAAACGACGTTAACACACACAAACAACTACACTGAACTCACCGTTCTATAAGTACTAATTGCCGCACAAAATGCAAATTGCTTGCGAATCCATGTCCACACCCACAGGCACCAACGGAGTCAAGCAAGACCCAAACTTTAAATTGAGTTTTTGTATGGGACCAGCAGTTCAATATACATAAAAAAAGTCAGTAGCTCTGTTCACTTTTCGAAAATTACAATTGTTTACAAAAAAATTAAAACTCTCGAACTCTAATGAAATGTGGGGGTAATATCAGCTTAGTTGTCAATACTTTAACCACGTTTCGCTTCCATTACGGCTATTTCTTTATAAAAAACATGAGATTTGGGCCCATTTCTACTCCATATTCATTCCTACCTCCCTCCGTGAGTGTTATTCAGCCTTTTGCGCCGCGGTAGCCGTCAGCCGTTCGCTCGGCTCTCTTCTTGGCTCAGCTATCAGCTGTCAATCTGAGTCGAAGTCCCGGTCATCAATCTATTTAATTATACTTTATGCTCTTAAATAAAATTTGTTTTTATTTATTTCATTTATTTAAGTTTGAATTCATTTGTATATAAAACATAGGAGTTCTCATTTTAGTGCTAGAAGTACATTCTTCATTCATCTATGATATTTTATAATTAGTCTAGCAGAGGTACAATTTTATAGTAATATAAGATTTTGGGAAAAGTAATTTTATTTTATTTAAAACCCAGTGAAATTGTATATCCTAACCTACATATCTATACCTAACCTAACCTAAGCCTTATTTACTAACTGTCGGATCAGTGGATTGTCCGCTATTCTACATTTATCGAAAAATTTTTGAGCTAGGTTATGAACTTTGGTAGTTATTAAATCTACGTTAGCTAAAGAGTGTAGCTCTGTGGTGGAAAAGTGCCAGGGCAAGTTAAAAATCATTTAGGATTTTATTTTGGGGGATTTGTAATTTCTTAATATGACTACGTGCACATTGAAACCAGAGGGGAGCTCCATAGAGCATGACTGTTTGAAATATGACTTTGTATAATAAATAAGGAGCTTATTATCCGTATTTAAAGCCGACCTCCTGTTTATAAATGGATACATGATTTTTATTAGCAAACTTATTTTGTCTAAGGTTGTGGTTATATGTTTAGAAAAGGTTAGTGTTTTGTCTAGATTTATTCCTAGGTATTTTACTTGATTAGACCACGGAATATCTCGGCTGCTTAGCTTCAAGTTGGCATTTGGTAAGAAATGAGATTTCCTCCGTCTAGTGAAAAAAATAGCCTGTGTCTTGTTGGAATTTATATTAATTTTGTATTTATGAAAATATTCCGATAGGGTAAATAAAATTTGTATGGTGACGAATTTGTTACTTTTTTGCACAAATCTGGCAGTTCTTCTGAAGGGTAAACCACTTTAGTTTAAAGTGAATTTTTAGACAAAAGTCAATCATTTTCACAATTTTTATCAAATGAAATCACTAAGTGCAATTTTCTTAAAAACTTACTTGTGAGAAGAAATCACAGAATTCCTGTATATCTTCGCATTTTTGCAGGCAGTCAAAAAACAATTCTCAAGTATTTTTTCTTAGGTGTTCCTATAAATAACAAAACTACCCCTTCGCTCGCTAACTCGTTGCATTTGATAAATCTAAATTTCCCGCTCGTTCATTATTTGTCTTGGCAGCTTGTATCCCTTTTAACACTTAGTTTGGCTTCACTCACGTATAGGGATTTTACACGGTTCTTCCACTCCAATATTGGTTAGTTCCTCTGAAGTCCCGGCGCGTCTCGAGCAGCTCTTTTCGCCTTGACAATGACAGCGCTTAGAACTTAGAATTAAATTAGCATAAATGCATTTTGGCATACTTGATTTTTCAATAAAAGTGGAAATTGATAAATAAAAATTAATTATTTGTTTCATTGATGCTGTAACTTTTGACCTGCTGCCGCAATATCAAAAAGGGAACTAACGGCCGTTCTCCAATGCACGGACCAACCAACCACGACCCAACGAACGAAAGTGCTGAACTGAAGAAATTATCGTGTAAAATACACCCATCCTTGCCTTTAGTTGTGCTCAAAAATACCACAAAACCGTCTTCAAGGTATGATGATCCCTTTTATCAAAAACGCCATTTTAGGCTTGATGCGTGTCATAACGTAGGTTTCATGTAGTTTTCATTTCTCAATAGTGAAGTCAAATATAGCGCAATTATTGAAATTGTTGCGAAATATGTACTGTAAGGATTAGATTAAATAACTTGTTTACGATGGCTCTTTCGCATGTCGTTCGAAGCGAAAGGTTTGATTGAGCGCCGTCTATCTAATGCTAGTGCTTCTAGTTAACCAAGGTGCGGGGCCTTGGCACTCGATGCGGGATAGTTGAGCATAAACCCACGTATCACCGTTCATGCGATGTCCCTGCGTTGTGGCGATCTGATCGAGATACAAGCGTGTAATCCCGGAGCGGTTTAACCTGGGAGATATTTCATAGCAGCCAACCGAAAGGCAGAACTTCTTGAGGAGACAGCTATCTAAGCAGAATTCCTTAGGAATTGCTCGTTGGTACCGCTATGAGCTCACATCAACGAATAAGAATGATGGGTAGATGGGAACTTGGAATTTTTCGGAGTGGCCGCTAAAGCTGTTATTCCTTCAGAGTGATGTAACTCCATGATGGCAATAACTGCAAAGGCCGAACTCCCGTCAATCAAACACGTATCTCCAGACTGATTATTTTATTCAAACGCGACGTCAAAACAAAGAATTATTTAATGTCTAAATTGCATAACTGGGAATCGTAAAGTCTTTCCCAAGTGCGAAGTTAGCTGTGCGCGCTTTTGGAGGCAGCATGCCACTGCAGGTGCATAATTAAGCCAGCCAAGTTCCTGGCGAAGGTCGCCCTTGAAATGGGTGGCCAAGGTGTTGGTGCAGCGTGCCTGTGACGTGCTTGAAATTGTCTGCGCATGTGAAAGCTTTTCACTGTACATATAGCGTTCAACTTAATCGGTGTAAATATATAAAATCGAAAGTTTGCTTGTTTGTTTGTTTGTTGCTCAACCAAGCCTAAACGCCGAGTCCGATCTTTTTCATTTTTTGGGTGAAGGTACTACATATTCCGGCCCAACATATGGGCTAATTTTATTTATTTATTTATTTATTTATTTAACGCTTAATACAAGCTACATACATTAAAGTAAAACTAAAGACTAGTACTAAACTAAGGGAGCAACGGGAGAAAACGGTGGAAGGAAAAGAACAAGGGAGATTAGGGAAGACTAATTAGGTGGCGCCTGAGAGAGTTTTTGCTCAGGTGAAAGTCGAAGGAAGGGAGGGAGTTGGCTCTTCGAAGCATTCTTGTGAGGGGCTCAGAAAGACCGTAGTTGGTACGATGGTAAGGAGGGCGAAAGAGAGGGGCCGAGCGGAGGTTACGGGGGTTGGTGTAGATAGGGATCCGCTCGAGTAGAGAAGGACAGTCAATCTCGCCGATGAGCAGTTAGTGAATGAATGTGATATCGGCAAGGTCCCGCCGCTTCCATAGAGGCAACAAGTTAATGAGCCGAAGGCGGTTTTCGTAGGGCGGAAGGTTATGAGGGTCAGACCAGGGGAGCTCGCGTAAAGCGAAACGAAGGAACCTACGCTGTACAGCCTCTATCCTGTTGATGCTAGTAGATTGGTAAGGAGACCACCACAACGTATGGGTTAAGGAACTCCTTGGACCATCGCTTAACGAAGCCTAGCGCGGAGTTAGCTCTGGCAATCACACTGTCAATGTGTTCGCGAAAGTTAAGTTCACTATCACAGGTGACGCCTAGATCGCGAAGAGAGGAAACGGAGGGGATAGGTTCGCCAGACAAGTAATAGACTCTGTTGGGGGAAGAGGGGCGTTTGCGGGAATAGGTGATGGATTGGCATTTCGAGATATTGAGCTCAAGAGAGTTTTTAGTGCACCAAATGCCAAAGTTGTTGAGATCTTGTTGAAGCATACGGGGGTCAGAGGTGGAGGATATCCGTTTAGAGATTTTCATATCGTCGGCGATTTTCATTCGCGAGTTTCAAAATGGCGGCCAGAAATTCAAAATATCCAGCGATTTCCATGAAACTTGGTATTTGTGTGCTATTGGATGTCTTTATTGCGAATCTACGTTCAAAATTTGGAAAATCAAAATGGCGGAATCAATATGGCGACTAAATTGTTTCCACACCAGGTAATCCATTACGCCTAAACGGTGGATCCAATCATTTTCATTTTTTGGATGAAGGTACTACATGTTCCGGCCCAACATATGAGCTTATTTTTATTCATGATTTTCAAAATGGCGGACCCAAGATGGCGGTCCAAAATTGAAAATACCAACGGATTGGCATGTAAATTGGTATTTGGGGGTTTTTAGCTATCCTTATTGCGAATCTATTTTCGAAATTTGGAAATTCAAGATGGCAGATTCAATACGGCGGTCAAAATTTTGGTAGATCGGGTGAAACCGGGTAGACGCCTAGAGGCTGGACCCGAGCTTATTCATTTTTTGGGTGGGGGCACCACATATTCCGGCCCAAAATATAGGCTACATCTTATTCAGGAATTTCAAAATGGTGGACCTAAGATGATGTCAAAAATTTGAAAATATGAAGGGATTGCCATAAAATTGTTGTTTTGGGGTTTTTGAATGCGCTTCTTGCGAATCCATGTTCGAAATTTGCAGTGAGAGGTGGCGGATTCAATATGGCGTACACTAATTTTCGAACTTCAGGGAATTTAAATGAAAAGTAGTACTATGGATATTTTGAGGTAATTTCGAATTTACTACTAAAGTTTGGAAATTAAAAATGGCGGACCCTACAAGGTGACGCAAATTTGTGTACACTGGGTGAGAACGGGTAACCCATAACGCCTGAATATTGGATCGGACTTTATTTATTTTTGGGGTGAATTTACTTCATACTGTGCCAAACCATATGTATAGGCTGCCTTTTATTCGCTAATTTCAAAATGACAGAAACAAAATGGTGACCAAAAATTTTAAATAGTAAGGGATTGACGTGAAAATTGGTATTTAGGGGTTTGGATTTTGTTATTGCGAAAAAATATTCGAAACTTGCAAATCCAAGATGGCGGATCCAATAGGGCGTCCAAAATTTTTGTGCACGGGGTATATGATATTTTTTCGCGAATTTTAAAATGGTATCAAGGGATTGATATGAAAATAGGTATTTTGGGGGTTGTTAGATGTCCTTATTGCGAATCTATATTTGAAATTTGGAAATCAAAATTTCGGATTCAATATGGCGATCAAAATTGTTGTACAGCGAGTGAAACCGGGTAACCTATCACGCCTAAACGCTGGATCCGATTATATTCAATTTTTGTGTTAAGGTACTACATATTCCGGTCCAACATATATGTTACTAGTTTTGCGAGTTTAAAAATGGCAGATCCAAGATGGCGCCCTAAAATTTAAAATATCAAGAGATTGGCAGCAAAATTGGTATTTTGGGGGTTTTTAGTTATACTTATTGCGGATCTATGTACAAAATTCGGGAATCAAGATAACGGTCCCAATACAGTGCGCGGCCAAAATATTCGTACACCGGGTGAAACGGGGTAACCCAGCTAGTAATTTAATAAATTGCATGATGCGTCGAGTCTGAAGGTAATTTTTCATAGAACCATTGTACCTTCAAGCTATTAATTACAAAATGTTGTGAATTGTGAAATTTGAATGCTCTTACTACCTCTAGTACAAAAAGGTACTGAATAGCTGGGTAGTGCTATATGTGGTTACAACGCACACATGGAAAAGTTAGTCAGGGCAATCAAAACACAAGTGAAAGGGAATATGAGGACAATAGGATTGTGGGACGAGATAACGCGATTTTGGTTGGTTCATGGTTGGGTGCTGCGTGCATTGGAGAACGGCCTTAGTTGGTCCAAAATTTTTCTTGGAATGAACGCTAAACAAATGGTTTGAAAATTATATTCTCAAAGGTATTATGAAAACAAATCTTAATCTTTAAATTAATATATCTGTACAAATGTCCAATTATAATTTTTGAATTCCTTACAGCTTTAAGTCAGAATACACTTTTCACTGTAAATAAAACGGCTGCACTGCTTCACCACGTTTTTATAAATACTACGTAAGCGGGCGAATTGTTTTCCTCACATTGTTACGAATTTGTGTTAACTCCTACAGATATTCATCTCAATACTTCTTCGACTGTATCAGAAAAAATTTCAATATATCGACTCATTAGTCTTTCGGGGCTACCCTTTCGCTAACTCCAAACGGTCTTTTCCACAGCTATCTGTGCAAGCCAAATCGGTTAAAAGTGTTAGACAATAACTCCACATATAAATATTTAAAAATCTCTCATCGGCGGGGCTAAAAACTTGTAGCCCAATACACTTTGAAACACATGAGGCAGAAGAGACATAAAACTAATAATTATCAGAGAGAATTGGACCTAGAACAGAATTGGTATCGTCCTAAGCAGGGCTAATTTGCTTGAGGCCTGCACGTATAGAAGCGTAAAGGAAACGAAGAGAAATAAAACTATGTATAGCTTTAGAGAACAAATCGTAAGAGCTTTGTTGTTTTTTATAGGCTAATCTCTTAGCAACCCCTGACAATTTTTCGGCTTGGGGCTCGAACTGCTAAGCCCTTTCTTGGAACTGCATGGAATATGCGATGTTCTCTTTATTGCATAGTAAAATTAGGTAATAATGAAAAGTTGCTTTGTTCCTGTAGTGGAGAAGTGATATATTTTAAACTTATAGCAAAGAATATGGAAGCTAGTTACAAAGAATGTTCACTCTAATTTTGCGTCACAATTTACCCCCGCTATGGCCCATTAGTCAAAAAGAGAGCTAGTTCCAGTTCCAAATTCTCGTTTAAATTTCCTAATAACATTACGCAACAAGCGTTCACCTATTAGTTTGCGTATCGGCGAAGCATTAGGCTTTTCTGTCATTGTGTTGGTGCCGACTCGTCCGGCTTTTTAGATATGTGCCGAAATTCGAAGGTTTGCCTCACACATTGAAGGGGTTCACATATAATTTTGTTTTTCGTTTTTAACCATAGGTTTTCCTTATGCGTATCGGCGGTGAGTGCTAAAGTAAATGCGACTGTATGCAGATGCGCCCGCCGATCAGGTAGCTTTAAAGGACAGGGTGTTTCACTTCAATTGAGTTTTTACTGAATTTATGCTACATGGTTGCATATTAGACCAATTATATTTTAATTGTTTTGTGCATATCTAAAAAATTTGCGCTGAAATATATAGTGAATTAATAGTGAATTAATAATTAATTTAATGTTGGCATAAAGACCACTTATCAAAACTTTGTGCGTTCATATTTTGGGGGATCCCTGTAGCTCTTTATCAATTCCTCTATTTTCTAAGCCCCGACTTAGTATTGTTTCTCTCGTTTTCATCACAATGCATGCTATCGACTTCTAGCAAAATCGTGGGGTTGGGAGAAATAACGGTACCAAGGTCACGAAAAATGAGAAGCTAAATTACCGGAGTGAACAGTCTTTGTAACGTAGGTTCCATAGTCTTTGCTTATAGTAATTTGCAAAATGTGTTAATGACATTCAGTGATACAAACGTTGCTCATAGTGCATGCGCGATTTCCTCTGCTTCGCTTATTCTGCAAATCCCAACAAATATTGAGTAAAGTTTTCAAACGAAATTTTATTTTATTAAAAAAACTTATATGAGTTGTAGAAGTTCAACTGAATTTGGAAAAGTTGAATTTATTTACGTTTTGATTAAATCTGTATGTGAATGGTTAAAATATATTTGCGCAAGGGTTAAATGCTCAAAAATGCAATTACGTTTTCAGACTTTTGTTTAGACTGAAATTTTGAACACAATTTTGTTGAAGAAATTTATGTTGGGACTAAGCCCTACACTCAGAAAAATATTTCGTATATTTTACAAACAATAGGGATAAACTAAACCAAAATTGTCGTTAATTACGAGCTAATAAAATATTTTCTATAAAAGAACGAACTGACTTATAAAACGCTTTTAATAACAACTTGTTTCATATTATTGACAAAAATTTCGTAATTTGAATGATTACGATAATGTCGTTAATAATACAAAACAAAATCGTAAAAATTAACAAAAACTTTGTTGATATTTTACAAAAAATGTTGTTCATATTATGATGTTTTTCATTGCTCTTTGACGATATATCTCATTAATATTACGATGTGAATTGTACAATTTTCTTGCTCCTTCTTCCCTCCACTCCCTCGCTTCTGTATCCCCCTTTTTCAATTAAATTTTTTCATCTGCGGACACTTATTCCAAGGCCTGTATGTTTTTCCTTTTAACCAATAACATAAAAGAAAGGTAAGGCATATGTCACAAAAATTTATCGTACCAATTTCTATGTGATTTACGTGGTGCAGGATAAATGAAAAACTTATATTTACTTTAAAGAAACTTTATTAAAAATTATGATGTTTCATAACAAAAATAGGTGAATTTAAAAAAATTGTTTAATTCTTAGAGCGGTTGGACCTGTCGGAAGGTTGTAAAGATGGAGTGGTGGATGAATGAATTCTATTAGAGAATGAATTTCAATCATGTCTTATTCACGTTTGACAATATAGCTTAAAAAATGTTCACTATAACAAATAACACTTAGCCTATTTGCAAAGTACGTACCAATGATTCTGGTATTCCAGAAAACGTAAAATTGTAAATATTTCAGCTTGTTGATTAAATTTATAAAGTATATATTTTTCCTTATAAAGTGTGCCCTTGTATTGAACTTGCTTAAATAAAGTTATTTCGTCATTCATCAAATTAAAATGTTGAATAACTAAATTCGCAAATGTACTATCATTCAAATGTTCGCCAAACTTAATATGTTGAACAACATTTGAAATACGATAATTTTGTAAAATTCTATGCGTAAATTTGCCACACATTTTCAACGCAAGAGTCAAGCAGATTTTTTGACGCGAATTAATGCAGTTCGCGTACCTTTTCATTTTTTTATGCTTAGATTCGAACCTAAAATTCCATAAATGTTTAATTGGACCAGAATTCTCTATTATAGAGGGATAATGCACGAGAAAATGATATTTAGGTTTCAAGGTATCCTTAAACAGTTGGGTGTAATTTTTATTGTGGTAAGAAATAAGTTCTTTTAAGAGATTCATGTCACTTAATTTAAAAATCGGGGAAACTAAGAGGTCAATCAGTTTGAGAAAATTAATAAAAAATTTCCATACTCTCTTATTTTCGGGAACTAGGTCACCAATGATTAGAGGAAAAAAATGACAGAAAGTCATCATTTCTCTTGCTGACATTTTGAAATTGTGATGTGATAAATTCCATACTGTAATATTTGGTGATAAATTCCCAACTTCACTTTCACCGTAATTAAATCCATGTTTTCGAAAGTTGAGATCCTCTAAAGAAAATGCTTTTATATTAATTAAATACGATATGATATGTGCCATATTATATGAACAAATCTCTTCAAAGAAATCATGCATCATGTCTGCGGAAAAATTTTCAACAACATGGAATGATGTAATATTATTAAAAACTGAGAAATTATGAACCCCTGTTAAAGATGGATCATTAATATTAAGATCATGAGTGTAGTTTTCTTTCGTTCGAAGTAAAGTGCGATCTTGTCGTTCCATGAAATGTGTTACTTCTCTTGAAGCTTTACAAAAACGGCAAAAATACCTCGTTGAAAAGTTTTTCGAAAATCCTAATGATTCATTTAAAGCAAGGTTGTCACCTAAAATTAGGCCTAATATAAAATTTACACGTATTTCATCTTCGGATGTTTTTATAAGAATACCGTCTATTTCTAAGTCACTGATTTCGTTAATAAGGGTATTGAAGCACTTTTTATAGCCTAATGATTTAACATCTCGGGCTTTGAAAAGACTTGCAACGAAGATATTTTCCAACTTCGATAAAATATGATCCGGAATGGTTGGGGAAGTATAATACACAGCTGTAATTGGGTCTGCGTGGGAACCTAGGCAATTATTTATTTCCAAATCATCAAGATACAAAAAATAAGGAACGGTAAGTTTTCCAGCATAATTTTGTTTTGTAGTTTTCCAAAGTTTACCATTCACAAAATTTTTGTGTACTTGAGAAGATTCCAAATTTGCCTGGTTACGTAAAGTTGATTGCAACATTTCGGGCAATTCGAAAAATTTTTGAATTTGAAATTTCAATGGCATTAGAACACCTTTAGTTACTTTATTGCCAACTATGATTCGACGATGCGAAATAATGTCTGCTATCTCATTGTGAATTGTAATAATTTTGGGACTGGAGATCATGTTAATACTTTTCATGTGTCGAAAAAACCTGTATTCTGTGTCTAACTTTGCGAAAGGGTTTTCACAATAATGTATCAATTTTTTCAGCTCAAAGCAAAGTTTGTTATCACTTATACCAGGCAATATAGTTGTTCTTAATATTTCCGCTATTGGTTTTGTAACATGACTTCTTACTTCAGACTATATTCGGAATACATCTTTCCGTTTAAAATTCTCTTTAGCAAAATTATTACAAGCAAATTTTAATGCTTCATCCTCCAAAAATTTAAATTTGTTAATGTTATATTCTTCGGAAAGAGGAGTAATATTAGTGGTATCAAATAAATTTTGTATGTTTTCTGCTGAATTTTCACTATTAGTACTATTAACAAAAGTTTGTTCTTTTTCAACTGAAATTTTTGAATGTTTTAAACTTAGAGGAAATTTATCTGGACTTTCAAAATTTCCTGAATTGGTTTTCATTATACATGCATCAAAATGGTTTTTGCAGTGTTTTGAAAATGCTCTATACGAAGAGAATGATTGTTTGCATTGTGCAACACAGCATTTTTATAGAGAATCTGATTTTAAATTATGATCATATTTCAAATGTGTTCTTAAATTCGCAAATTCGAGGCAAATCTTATTACATAGAAAGCAATTCATTTTTATATTACAGATTTCAGAATATATAATAGTTTCTAACGAAAAAAACAAAAAACAGAAATACAAAAGCAAATTAGAAAGGAGGTGCTTATAAATGTTGTAAATCATTCAAAAGTGTCAATAGTTTTGAACTTTTGATATTGTTATATAAATTCATGTTATAGAAATATTTTTGTATGAATGTCCAGACTAAAATAGACTCACTGGGGTACGACAGATCTAGAACGCGATAAACTTTAAAACAACAATCCAGAGCTTCCCGGAAATCCAAAAACTTGTACTTTATGGGATACAAATACACAATAAATTTCTCAAGGCATGTCACTTCGGGGCCGACTGCTATGATGAGGGTTTGAATCGTTGTCTTGGTATTATATTTTTTCTCTGTTAATTCTGATAGCTTTATATTGATATCGTTTGTGGTTTTTACAAAAAGGAAAAAACTATTCTCAGAATCAACTATGGATGATTTGATTAATCTTCGTTTTTGTGTTGCCGAATCATAGATGTAGGTTTTATTTGTTGGAGTAAGTATTGTATGTAGCAGCAAACAAATTATGGTATTTCTGGATTCTGCGAAATTAAAAATTGTTTTACTTAAACATTTCATAAAAAAGAGACTAACCTTTGTTGATATTGCAATTTTCCTTAAGTTGCTTGAACAGCTTTGAGCTTCTTTCTTCTTTAATATTTGTTTCAAAAATTTTAAAAATGTTGCTGGCAAATGTGGAATTCCATTTCTCAAATAAAGTTGAATGGTTTTCTTTTGAAAATGCGCGGAAGTCTATTTCTATCTGTTAGAAAAAAGCGATTCCGTACAATATAAACTTTCGTATACAAATATTTCCTCATACACTTACCAAATTATGTCCTGAAGGATGCTGATAAAGAGGCCAGCTCTGTAGAATTTCCGATAGATTTTTATTTTTAATATCGTTTATACGAAAGAGCTTTGACATAGACCATTTCTTTTTAACAACTTTCCATGGTTCCTCATTGATTTGAAGCGACGTCATTAAGTTATCTCCATTTTCTTCAGGTACATCAATTAAATTTGTCGGTTCTATATTTTTTTGGTCTTCATCGAAGCAACGTTTCTTTTTACGTGGAAGCTCGCCTGTTCGCCGGAGCTTTTGAAGATTATTATGATATTTTGTATATAGAAGTCCTGCTGGTGCTTTTCTAAACTTTTGTAAATAGTATGTCTTCTAGAATTGATAGTAGTCATACATCACGTGAATTATGAATGGTTGATTGTTTTTCTGCATACCTTTTCTTCTTTTGGGAATACCTCCGAAATTCCCTCTGCTATTGACTCAAAATGACGGGGTGTCGGCTTTATTTGCTTTTCCAGTAGTTAATCTACTATATATTTAACAAGTTCTAATCGTTTTTGATGATGAAGACGACCTTGGTTATTGTAAAAGGATATAATATTCTGTCCGTTCTGGCTGTTTTCCAGCAAATATTTGACGTCCACAAACTAGAAAATATATTTTTATTTGTCAAATCAACATAAGTACGTTTTTTGTAAGCAGCTGTTTTTTGTAACTTTTCGAGAGGGTGTTGTTCTTTAAAATTAGAGTAACACCTTTTTTATTTACTGGTAATACAATTAATTAAAGAAAGAAAACTGATCACCCCTTATTTTCAAGTTAGCAAAGCTGCCAAACAACAACAACAACAACAACAGTACTTAAAGCTCAGTTTTAAACTCATGGCCGACCCCTTGCAAAGCTAAACAGCAATCGCTGCTTTCAAAACGCACAATTGCAAGTTTTCTACACTGATTCAATTGTAATTTAAGTTAATAACAAACAAAAACAAACTTTCATACAGTGTCAGATGTATCCGAGCTCGACGAATTCGACGAGTTATCAATGTGCTGTATCCATCGATCTATACTCGATGAGTTAGAGATCGTTGTTGCAGAAGAGGTTACTTCGCCATATCCCTAGGAACTGATTAATATTCATATATTTAAGATATATTATACGAATCAAAGCAAATGAAATAAATTTAACTTACGTTGGTTTTTTGCCAGTCAACAAGTTTTTTTTCAAATATACATAATTCGAACTCCCAGCAATTCCGGTGGAAATAAAATATCTAAATGATGCGACTTTAACCACTTTAGTGATTCTACGACAATGTTGTGATCTAATGCAAATTTTAATTATTTTAGTTTTTAAACTGCTTGTGAACATTAAAATATACCACACCTTTAAGCCTTTGATAAAGGTTTTCACTTTTTATTTCTCTCAAAAAATTAAACAGTTCGTCCGATTCGCTGATAATTTCAAAAGCGGTAAAATTGTCACAGGCACATTACTAACACTTTCTTCACTTATTTTGGTAAATAGGCTAAAAGAACAACTTTCCAACTCCACAACATTTCACAGAATGAAACAGCGCCGCGAATCCTCTTTTTCCTGAACCGTTAAAAGTATACGAAATAATAGGTTACTTCTACGAAATTCTTGTTTCATTTACGAAAATGTTGATGCATTCAGATTACGTCAGAACCCACTTAGTAAGAATTTTGTAAAATTCTACGAAATATGTCGTCAAAACTACGATGATACTGCAACACGTGTGTTCAGAAGGAACATGAAAAGGGTCGTAAAATCCTGATAGGGAAGGCGTTCACAAATTGTTCTATGAATGTTTCGTAAAATTTACAATACATTTACTGAACTTTTCGTATTCTCCCCAACGATGCTTTTTGTCTTTCCTTTACCATAATTTGGTAGAAATATACGAGATTCTCGTATTAAAATAATGAAAATATCTTAAATTTACATATACTGGCGTTATTGTAAATAATATGAAAACTTTGTTGATAGTTGCTTAATGAAATTTATTCGTAAAGAAATACGATAAAAACTTAGGTTATCAACAAGAATTTCTTAATCCTTATGAAAGTTAATTTAATACTATAAAAATTTGATAAGATGAGAAGTTTAAGAATAGGTTTCGTAAAAAATATACGAAATATTTTTCTGAGTGACTGGCCACTAAGGTAGTGCCGCCCCTGCTGGAACACAGGAGCAAGCGGCTTGGACACATTGGTCACGCAAGACTAACAAACTTACGCAGCTCGTTAATGCAAATAAGCTGCTAGAATTATTCAAGGAACCGTCTAAATTATGTGAAGTTAGCATAGGGTGAAAGCGGGTAAAATTTGCCCACGATCGTCCCAGACACAGGTAAACAAGATCACTGCAGCTCATACACAGTGTCTTAAGGCAGGCAAATCGTATTTCCTTTGACGAGGAGAAGTAAATATATTCGTACTGTCACGTATACGCTTGCATCCAAATCAGAAGTTTTTATTTATTTTAATATATATGAGGTTATGGTATCGGAACATCATAACTTAAAAATGTGTCGCTTCCGATGTGACAACGGGAGGGAATATGTATATCTCAACAAATAAAGAAGCATTTTGATTACAAAGGAATTCAATTTGAATTCATCATTCGTTATAGTCCGCAGCAAAACGAACGAATGAATCGCACCATTGTGGAAAAAGCACGGTGGATGATCCATCAATCCAAAGCTCCTAAAACGGTCTGGACGGAAGCATCCATGACTTCGATGTATCTCATCAGTAGATCACCGACGAAAGCCCTTAAGAAAGGAACACCGGCGGAACTCTGGTAGGGTGAAAATCCGGACTTAACAAGAATCCATCTATGGATTTTTTGGCATATCTGCTTATCCCAAAACAGCTAAATCCAGGAAAGCTAGATGCGCATTCTACCTGTTGCATTACACTTGGATACGCTCCAAATGGATACTGTCGGTGGTCGCCACTGACTTATATATACTGGACTGCTGGTCCCATACCAAAACACACTTTAAAAGTGGTATCAACTTTTAGCCAAAATATATCTTGCTCCCTCTTAGATACCCTAGGCGGACAACTTAATAAAGCCTCATTCCGATATTCAAATTAATATGGCGCAGCTTTAAGCGGATTCGTTTTACCAAAAATAATCTTTCTAACAATTACCTTCAAGTTATCTTTTACGCAGCATAAATATTCCACTTGCATTGGAACAGAATTATTGCGAACCTTCACTTTAAACTTTGACCTATTAATATCATCTTTTGCGAAATGCATCTCACAAAGTTATGTATTTTCTTTGCTAATTATTTCACTTAAAGTTATTTTAAGCGCTGTGCACCATTCTTGCAGATGCCTTACGTCCTTAGGAAACCTTAGAATTATGTTTTAATCTCTCAATACTTATCTCAATATTTTAAGAATTAAGTACATTAACATACCTGAAACCTTTTATTTGTCCTTCCTTACAGCCTGCATTATAAATAAAATCTTCCACACAACACTGTTTTTTCATTGCATTATTTAATTAATTCGTTTTGAAAAAAGTAGATTTAATTGTTATATACAAATAATGCACAAATAATGTTATTTGTTATTTGCACACGCGCTCACAAAAACAATGTTTACAAAAAGTGCGCCAATTCCCACGATTAACGGGCATTAGATGTCTCAAATTTTCGGTTATAATCAGCTGATACGATAGTTTAACGATGACCGACAGAGGGTTACGGCAAATTATGCCGGAACTTTTATATTACGTTGGCATATATTTACGTGAAATATCAAGGTTAAGCAAATGTAGCAATAATAATTTTTATATCCATCTCTGGCCCCCTCAGATACCCGGCGGTTTAATGCTCAGGAATTTTTTATGAAAGAACTAAAAATTGAGCGAGATATACCAGAAATCGGTTCGTGACAATTTAATTTTTGTTATTTAGGTATGCTTAATCATAATTGTGCGGGGTTTTTGAGCATTTTAATTGGCATAATTTGTCAAAAAGGTTAAAACTCGTACCATTTTGCAGACGCGTGTAAGCATTCCAGTATAAAACCCTAGGCTAAATTGTGACACAATACATGTTAGAACTATTATATAGTTGATACATGTGCACACTAATGAATTTTTAGGTAAAATTCAATCATTGTCACAAATCTTATCAAACGGTAGCACAATTTTCTTAAATATTTACTTGTGAAAAGAAATCCCAAAATTCCTGTTAGTCTTCGCATTTTTGGAAGCAGGCACAGAGCAATTTGAAGGAATTTTTTCTATAAAATAACCCATAATAGATGTAATTAACACGTTTTACACATTAAAACAATATCAAAACAAAAAATTACACCTTCTAGTCGACATTTAATTAAAATGAAATACAAAACAAGCACAAAATTACCTCTTTGCTCTGTTATTCTTTGAACTTGGCAAATCTAAATTTCCCGCTCGCTTCTTCTTCCGAGATTATTTGGCAGTTAGTGTTCCTTTTTGACATTTAGTTTGGCTTCAATCACATACAGGGATCTTACACGATTCTTCCACTTCATATTCATTCATTCCTCTGAGGAATTAAGTAAATATATGGGCGTGTTGTTAAATTCAGATATTTTCTTTCATCAACTATCTGTCAGCTGAAACTGACTGGATTGTAATTTAGCTGAATTCTGCAACACTTTGACTGCAGTGATTATTTGACAGCTAACAAGCGTTCGACGGCAAATATCCAATTTTGTGAAAAATAAAATAAAATCATAATGGAGTGCCAAACTTCATTAAAAGAAACATTTCTATTTTATTCAAAACAGGACACAGGAACACACAGTGGGAACACAATAACAAAAATCACAAACAGGTGGCACTGACACTTGTTTTTGACATCCAGCCAGTTCAAGTGCGATTGATTCTGCCTGAATATTCTTTAAAGAATTTTTTTAAGTCTGAATTTAGCAACCCTTGACATTTCAGAAAATCTGAATACAGCAACACTTTGTCTTGAAAATGGTCAAAGAAACTGAATTTAACAACACGCCCTATATAAACAACATTTATAATCATTTATTTTTTCAGGAAATAATTGTAAAAACATAGTGTATCGTGAAGTGCGTGCTTGTCTAGTGTTTATAACTGCGAGAAGTTATGAAATTGTGTAGGGGAAAGTACAAAACACACAATAATTTTGATCTGAAAAAAAAAATTTGAAATGAAAAATCTCGCAAAATATAGGTTTCTTTTTGGCATATTTGCCACTTTTAAGAATAGTGGTATGTTTGCACATTTCATACACTTCCGAGCGCAGTTATTGACTTAGACCTGTTCTGAAATTTGTTTTTAATTTCTCATAACAGCATTTTATTGAGAATTCAATTTACTATCGAAAAGGCCTTTCGTAAATTCAGTAATTTCAGGGATATCTTTGTTTGAGCTTTACTTCGAAATCTCAAATGATAGAATTCGATCGATCTATAGCAATTAAAACTTTCAAGCGAATATGTCCTTAAATTCGCAATTTTGAACCAGAAGTCCGAAGTTGAGCTAGGTGTAAAAATTGAACTAAAATTTGTTTTGCATATTTTGAATCCAAATATTAAATTCTATTTCATATCATAATAACTTTAAACAACAATTCTAAACTTTAATTTTTTTCCTTTTTTGCAGAAGGATATTTAACTGCATGCTCCTTTGATTATCTAACAGACAATTTCGATACGAAATTTTTTGTTGGAGTAATATTTTTCTGCAGCTATGTAGTGCCAATGACTATGATAATAATTTACTACAGTCAAATAGTAAGCCATGTTTTCAGACATGAAAAGGCATTGCGAGAGCAAGCTAAAAAAATGAATGTTGAATCCTTGCGATCAAACGTGGACAAAAATAAAGAAACTGCAGAAATCAGGATAGCAAAGGCTGCTATTACTATATGTTTTCTTTTTGTGGCAGCGTGGACTCCGTATGGTATAATGTCATTAATTGGAGCGTTTGGTGATAAGAGTCTATTGACACCGGGAGTAACAATGATTCCTGCCTGTGCCTGTAAAATGGTAGCGTGCATAGATCCTTACGTCTATGCTATTAGTCACCCAAGATATCGTATAGAATTACAAAAACGACTTCCGTGGCTGGCAATTGATGAGAAACAGGAAACTACATCTTCTGCGGCTTCAGAGAATACTACAAATGCTACATAACTCTATATCAAGTATTTGTGTACAAGTTAAAACAGATTGAACTTTAAAACTCAACTAAAATGGATATATGAGGACATACATTATTAACTCATTCATGTCGGAAAAGAATGATCAAAGCTTTAACCCATAACGAACTTAAAACAACCTGTTAAATGAGATGAAATAAACGACTCTTTTGTTAATATAGCAGAGATAACAAATATGCTTATAGAAATCTTTTTAAGTAGTAAGCTTATTATTTTACACACACATTATATAATGAAAATATTATAAATTTAATTGTTTTTTGTATATGTTGTAACAGAGCAACTCGCAAATTAAATGCCCTTACTGGTGTTTTATAGTTTACTTTCATTTAGAACAATAATACAAAAAATACTGGCGAAATTTTGTTGTTGTTGTTGTTAAAATTGTGGTAAATTTTTTCCATTAATTTTAAATGAATTGTCGTTAATTCCATGCAGTCTCTTAAATAAATGTTGAATTATGTGTTTGGCTTTGGTATTGCAGGATAAGTAATTGAAAGGACGTTATCTTTGATTTTTCACCTTACTAATTTTTTAGATGCTATGTTGATCTTTCCTAAAAAGAACATCGCATTCAAATTCGACGTCACATTGTAAAGTTTTTGCTCTATGTCTCTGGAAGAACATAAAAAACATTTTCAGGGTTCACAAGCACCAAATTTCTGTTAGCAAAGCTATAATCGTACAATAAGAATATTGTTTGCAAACCGCGTTACAAGAAAAGATACACATTTAATACAGCAAAGTTGTAATAGAATAATAAGAATATGTTTACCGTCGGGATGCACGTCTGTCCTGTCCGAGAGCCAGTGAAAGAAGGGGCGAGAGTTATGGCCCTTGCCTAAGGTGATTAGTCATGACCACCGCCTACGTTTATTCCCATTTCTTTATTCTCAATTCTTCCAATTTCCCAACTCACCTAATTTTGCAATAGCTGAAGAAGCGGTGTCAATTTTGTAGACGCTACCTCAGCAATATAGGAATCATTGACTTATAACTTACTAGCTGGGTTACCCGGTTTCACCCGGTGTACGAATATTTTGGCCGCGCACTGTATTGGGTCCGTCATCTTTATTGCCGAGTTTTGTACATAGATCCGCAATAAGGATAACTAAAAAACCCCAGAATAACAATTTTCCTGCCAATCCCTTGATGTTTTAAATTTTAGGCCGCCATCTTGGATCTTACCTTAGTACCTTAGTACCTTAGTACCTTAACACAAAAATTGAATATAATCGGATCCAGCGTTTAGGCGTGATAGGTTACCCGGTTTCACTCGCTGTACAACAATTTTGATCGCCATATTGAATCCGAAATTTTGATTTCCAAATTTCAAATATAGATTCGCAATAAGGACATCTAACAAATCCCAAAATCCCTATTTTCATACCAATCCCTTGATATTTTCAATTTTGGCCGCCATCTTGGGTTCGCCATTTTAAAATTCACGAAAAATTATCCTATATATGGGGGCGGAATATATAGAACCTTCACCCAAAAATTGAATATAATCGAATCCACCGTCTAAGCGTGATGGGTTTCCCAGTTTTATCCCGTGTACAAAAATATTGGGTGCCATATTGGATCCGCCATTTTGAGTTTCCAAGTTTCGAACATATCTTTGCAATTAGATTACCTAAAAACCCCTAGATTCCAATTTTCACGCCAATCCCTTACCTTTTAACATTTTTAGCCACCATCTTGGTTCCGTCATTCTGAAATTAGATAATAAAAGGCAGCCTATACTTATGCTTGGCCGCAGTATGAAGTATATTCACCCCAAAAATAAATATAGTCCGATACAATATTCAGGCGTTATGCGTTACCCGGTTTCACCCAGTGTACACAAATTTGCGTTACCGTATAGAATCCGCCATTTGGAATTTCCAAACTTTGATAGTAAATTCGAAATTACCTCAAAATATCCATTGTACTACTTTTCATTTAAATTCCCTGCAGTTCGAAAATTAGTGTAGGCCTTATTGAATCCGCCACTTCTCACTGCAAATTTCGGACATGGATTCGCAAGAAGGGTATCCAAAAACCCCCAAACACCAATTTTATGGCAATCCCTTCATATTTTCAAAATTTTGACATCATCTTAGGTCCGCAATTTTGAAATTCGTGAATTAAAAGTAGCCTATATTTTGGGCCGGAATATGTGGTACCTTCACCCAAAAAATGAATAAGCTCGAATTCAGCGCCTTGGCATGAGGGGCTACCCAGTTTCGCCCGATCTACCAAAATCTTGGCCTACATATTGAATCCGCTATCTTGAATTTCCAAACTTCAAAAAAAGATTCGCATTAAGGACGGTTAAAAACCCTCAAATACCAATTTCCATGCCAATCCGTTGAAATTTTCAATTTTGTACCGCCATCTTGGCTCCGCCATTTTGAAAATTATGAATAAAAATAAGCCCATATGTTGGGCCGGAAAATATAGTACCTTTATCCAAAAAATGAAAATGATTGGATTCACCGTTTATACGTGATGGATTACCTGGTGTTCAAACTGTATTGGCGCCATATTGATTCCGCCACTTTGAATTTCCAAATTTTGAATGTAGATTCGCAATAAAGACATCCAAAAAGACACAAGTACCAAGTTTCATGGAAATCGCTTGATGTTTTCAATTTCTGGCCGCCATCTTGGGTCCGCCATTTTGAAACTCGCGAATCAAAAATAGCCTATATGTTGAGCCGGAATATGCAGTACTTTCACCCAAAAAATGAATATGATCAGACTCGGCGTTTAGGCGTGACTGAGCAACAAACAAAAAAACAAACAAACAAATCAACCAACTTTCGATTTTATATAAAGGGTTTTCCAATAAGGACTTGACAACTTTTTTTCAAAATAAAGTGCAAACCATTTGAGATATTTCAAAAACTTTATTATCGGGTTGAAGTACAATCAAAACATTTATGAATGGAACTCGACTTCGTTCATATGGACACTGCGGGCACGTTGGACCCAATTTTCGATGACTCGGCCACACATTTCGGGCGAAACGGCTGCTATTTCGCGTTCAATGTTGGCTCTGAGCTCTTCCAACGTCGTCGGCTTGTTGGCATAGACCAATGACTTGACGTAGCCCCAAAGAAAAAAGTCTAGAGGCGTTAAATCGCACGAACGAGGCGGCCAATCGACTGGTCCATTTATTAGATAACACGCTCATCAAACTTACTCTTCAATAAATCGATTGTAACGTGTGCTGTGTGGCTTGTGGCTCCGTCCTGTTGAAACCACATGTTGTCCAAGTCCACATCTTCCAATTCGGGCCAAAAATAATCCGTAATCATGGCTCGATAACGATTACCATTCACAATAACGTGACGATCATTATCGCCGACGAAAACATATGGCCCCATGACGCCGCCGGCATGCAAACTGCACCAAACAGTTATTTTTTGTGGATAAAGTGGTGTTTCATGAAGCACATGTGGATTTTCACCCGACCAATAACGCATATTTTGCTTATTGACGAACCCATTGAGCCAAAAATGAGCTTCGTCACTGAAGATGATTTTGCGATGAAATTCATCATCCTGGCGCATCTTTTCCAGAGCCCAATCGGAGAACGTACGTCGCTTCAAATGGTCCATCGGCTTCAATTCTTGAGTCAGCTTGATCTTGTATGGGTGTAAACCAAGATCCTTACGCAAAATTCGCCATAAAGTGGTCTGGGCGATGCCCAACTCTTGGGAACGCCGTGGAATTGACTGCTTTGGATCATTTGCTACGGACGTTTCAACGGCAGCGATATTTTCGACACTTCGACCAACCCGTTGTCTCACTGGCACGGCAACATCACACAACGAATATGTAGACACAAATTTTTGCACTAAACTTGTTACTGCCTGTCTACCAGGGCGAGAATTACGACCGATAACCGGAATTAATGCTCTTAAAGTAGCGGTCACCGACTCCGAATTTCTGTAGTAAATTTTTATAGTTTGCAGATGTTGTTCATTCGTGTACTTTACCATGATGAAAATGTTAAGTTTACTGAATAAATTGACAGTGACAGTTCGATGGGTGCGTTCACAAATTGAATTCAAAGTCGTCAAGTCCCTATTGGAAAACCCTTTATATACATGGTAATAACTTGTGTTTTCAATAGATTAAGGACCAAATTATTGCTCGTAGCCCAGAGACGAGATCACAGATTGTATCACAGATCCTGTTCCTAGGTGCGGATATATATAATTGCACGTCGTCGGCATATTTAATAATATTGCACTTCAAATTCAAAGATTCCAAGTCATCAACATAGAAGACAAATAAGAGAGGGCCCAATATAGATCCCTGCGGTACGCCCAACGATAACTCCGCACAATCTGATAGAAGACGTGTTATGGTCAGGGCATAAATCTCTAAAAAAAATTATTTCATTTTCCGTCGGCGCCTATGGCTTGCAGCGAACGTTGCCATTCGGGGGGCATCGCCCAAAACTCACGGCGGCTCTGGACGATCCCGCAAGGGATTTCGTTCCTTGGGTTGCGAGCGACAAATTTCGATGCTCGAAAATGCACAAAATTCGTCGTTCGCAACTCAAGGCCAGGCCCAGGCATCGCCGCAAATCTCGGTCCCGTACAAAATTTTCGGCGCGAGCTCAGCGACCGAGCCTCAGGCGGTGCCGCAAATCTCGGTCCCTTATAAAATTTCAGCCGTTACGTGGCTGTGGGAGGCTCAAGATGAGCGGGCGGCGTCCTCGGCGCACGTTGCCGTCCCAGCGCTGTGGACTCATGCACTCATCGGCGCTTGGAGTGTCAGCGGCGGTGAGTGTGTGAGTGCGCTGCAACGGGACCCGTAACGGTCACCGAGGCGCGTGGAGTTTTTGCGAGGCTTGGCCTCGAGGAGTCGGAGTTTGGATCGCCAGGAAAGAAGGTCGAGTCGGGTGGAAATCGCATCACGAGGATATCTTATGGATCGGTTCTAATAAATCGCTGATCAGATCAATTGCAAGTTTAAAGTTTAAAAGTTTCTCCAAGAAAAACGCGGATTAAATTAATCTCGTCTCGACACATTCATTTCTTGTGCATCGTATTTAATCGAGTGCTAATTTTACTGGACGCGTAAAAGAAATCGTCCCAACTCATTTATGGTGATGTAGATAATATATTTGCGGTTTTCCGGCCGTATAACAGATATGCTGTGATATCCCTTTTGCACATACATTTGTTCTGTTGTCGCAAGTGTCCAAAATTCTGCAGACAACTAATTTTCTGACGCGTGGATTAATTCTAAAAAAAAGAAAAGGGAAAAGAATGTAAAGTTAATTTTTGTTTTGAAAAACTCTTCCGATATGTATTAGTGAACACTTACCGTTAATTTTTGCGACCGTTGTGCAGTTTCTAAATGAAAAGAAAAGAATGTAAAGTTAATTTTTAAAAAAAAAAAAAACTCACGATACGTATTAGTGAACACTCACCGTTAATTTTTTGGGACCGTTCTGCAGTTTCTAAAGGAAGAAAAGAAAACAATATAAAGTACATTTTTTTGAAAAACTCTCACGATATGTATTAGTGAACACTCACCGTTAAGTTTTTTGGGACCGTTGTGTAATTTCAACAAGAAAAAAAATACAAAACTTCAGAATTACAAAAAAAAATTTTCATAAAATCTTTAAATAAATTAATTAATATAAATGTAATAAAAATTAAAATAATAAAATCTATATAAAAAAAATTTATACCAATACAAAAACAAATAATCTACTTACAATTATAAAACAAAAACAAAAATATTTTTGCAAAAAGAGACCGGTATTACCGTGGGATCGACGACGAGGTGCCACCACGTCGGGGCCAGCACGAAGAGGCAGGGTGCCCTCGTCATTCATCACGGACTCGTCTTCATCATCGTCTGCTTCACTCACGTCATCTTCTTCGTCATCGGTGCACATCGGCCTCATCAAATCATCATCTTTTCGTCCAGGGCGCCCACCGAAGAATTTTTTTTTTTGGAAATTGTAATATTTTTTGTTTTGCTGAAACAAAAAAAAAGGAACAAAATAAAACCAGGTATGCCATCTTAACTTAACATTTTCTCTGCGTCCTCCTCTTCTCCTCTCAGTTTCAGCCGGGTAACTTTTTTTTATTTTCAGTTAACAGGTACCTCCCCATAATTATGTTAGCCGCGGGGAGGTCATAAGGGCGGTTGGGGAAATGGCCAGAGGCGGCTCAATTCCACCCGAGCCTCCCCCTGAGATGCCATCCACGGGCAGGGACCGGGGTTCTGTCCGCCATACCCTTTTCCATCATTCCCTAGTGTATTCCGTCGCGCGAGATTTTTCGTTTTGGACGGATGTCGTTCTGGTGGCAAAGGGTGGCTTTCGGTAAACCCTCCCCCCACTGCCGCAATGATAGCCATGCCAGCTCGCGCAGCCACACACCACCAGACCACGGGCTTAGCTGGGCTCCCTGGAGACTTTACCTCTCCATTACAGGAGGTCGACTTGTACTCGCTGTCTTCGATTTATCAAATAATTCCATATTAACGTTATCGAAGTTGATGAAAAACCAAAACGAGACCCCAACTTATACAATTAGATAGATGTTGTGATCAAACGAATCGAAGGCCTTTGAAAAGTCAAGCAAAACCAACAATGTAGCCCTATCCATGTCAATATCCTGACTTACTTCCTCTAACAGCTTCAGCAAAGCAGTCAACTTACTATGTGTCTTCCGGAATCCATTTTGACTTGAGGACAGCAAATTATTACAGTCTATAAACTTACTTATTTGCTGTGCCAATAGCTTTTTCAGAACCTTTGACAAGAATGGGACAATGCTGATGGGCCGATAATCCGATGGTTGCGAAGCATTTATAATTTTGGGTAACGGAATCAGCTTAACAGTTTTTTAAATACTAGGAAAGCTTGAGGTGGTTAGAATATAAATATATGTATACATATATGGATCAAAAGAGGCAAAGTACAAGGAAGAGTCAGTTTTAAGAATTTTGGGCAAACAAGATCTAGTCCAATAGCGTAGGATTTAATGGATTGTAGAGGAACCTGGAGCGTGCGGCAAAGTCGAAAAAAAGCTATCAAGCTGATTAGGATCAAGTCCAGCTGACTGAGGTGGACTGGAAGAGATAATTCCGGTATTTTTTAATTGATTCCGCAGTTGCTTCGAATCTGAGGAATTCAACAATTTGTCGTAATGCACCTTTTTCACCATATTTATAGCTGCACTCACTGAGCTACGCTGCTCAACAAAGAGTTTGAGATTTTCAGGGGATCGGTTTCCTTCCAACGGCGTAATAACATGTCTTTGATAGCCATCGACCCTTCGATGCTAGGGGTCCATCAAGCAGGCTTGTCGGACGCTCTGTTAACGACCTTTAGTGGGACAAAATTTTCGTACAGACCATTTATAAGGCTATTAAAAATGTCTAGTTTGAGATTGATATCGGTAGTACTATAACTTTACTTTCCCAAGGGACTGAGTTACTTTCAACTGATAATTGTACCCAATATATTGATTTAAAATCTCTATTCATTTCTTATGTTTCCTTTAAATACTGAAATTTCATAGGTCTGCAAAAGTTTGCAGATGATGGGCGAGGATTTTTCCATAATAAGTTTTCTGAAGTATTGCTAGGTGTCATAAAAATCAAAGTCAATGATCATCATTTGTAAATACCTGAATGTCACATACATAGTAGATACTAAAGGCCCCTTTACACTATCTGAGTATCACATATGAGTTCTCAAATGAGTTGCCTTAAGTTGGTTATCAGAAAGTGTAAACGCGCTTTGATTTCTCAAATGAGTAAGCATTTGTGAAGTCATTTGAGAACTTTGACATCAGAAATGTTTCTAATTTTCTGAGCGACTCAGATGATTTTGTATTTGATCAGGAGAAATTTTTGAACGCCAAAATGGAAAAGGTGGGAATTATAGAAATAATATTATAAATGAATGCAATAATTAATTAAATTTTCAGTTTTAATGGAATAAGGAAGCAACAATGTTGGTATCAGTTTCAGTTTGAAATGAATATATTACTTTTCAATATTCATCCTTGAGAACTCCATAAATAGCATTTAATGCTTCTTGTACTATAATTGATATGGCAGGAACAGAGATTCGAAAACTGTACGATAAACTTCTATATGTTTCGCCTGTCGCCAGAAATCTTAACGTTAAAAGAAATCCATAACCAGAATAATAAGTTTAAATAAAATTATTGAAAGCTATGCAGCTTTGACTTTGATGTAGATGATATTGATTTCCGTAATATAGTATTCTGTTTTGATATAAGTGGTTCCACATTTGAATGTATTATACTTTGTGAAAAACTGATTTTGGCATCCTTGTAAAATTTTCAAAGCTCTTAACATCTTCCATCTGGAATTCCTTCATTACAAGATTTACAATGTCTTTATCTAAATCTCTTTACAAAAGCCAATTTCTGCTCCATAACTTTCTCCTGCACCTTCTTTTCTTATTTCTTCGCTTTTCCTTCATAATAACTGCTATTACTGAAGCACTTAGAGCACTTAACAAACCCTTGTTTTTTGAATCCATAATTGTAGAAACCAAATTTGACATTTCGCTCACTTAATTTAGTCAATGTAATTTCTTTAAACATCAATGATGTAGTTAATCCTAAACGTTTACTAGGAATGCTGTGATTAATTTCCAACACAAACATTGTACAGCCTTAAAAGTCATATACATACAGTGGCTCGCACGAATAATGGGACAAACTAAACTCATAAATAAAAACAGTTGTACAAACCAAAAAAATATGTTGAATGCAATATGTGGCACATAAAACTTCTCGACTCTTCGAGTATTTTTAAAATTTATTATTACATTTATAAAAACTAATCCCGTTCAAAAATCATTCGCTAAAAACGAAACCAAAGTGCATTATCTGGCTAGCACAAATAATGGGACAGAAGAGCAAATATACCATTCATTTGTTAACGCAGTTTTTAACTCCTTAACGTTCTTGCATGTCCTTCGGTAAACTCTACGAGCAAGCTCCTCCCACAGATGCTCTATAACATTTAAGTCTGGTGACTGTGGGGGTGGTTCCAATAATTTGGGGCAATTGTGTATAAGCCACAGCCTGGCAACTTCAGATTTGTGCTTAGGATCATTATCTTGGTAGTAAGCAAAGTTGTTCAGAATCCCTAGTTTCTCTGTACTTTGCTTTACGTTTTCCTTTAGAATGTTTACGTAGACAAATCTGTCCATTTTTCCTTCAATAAAATGCAGATTGCCCACCCCAGCACTTGATATGCAGCCCCAAACCATTAGAGACACACTTTCGTCAAAAACAATATATAGAAATAAGACGTCCCAACAGAGCAAACGTTCAGCGAGAGAAGCTTTTAGATTAGGGATCCGACTTCAGCGTAGAGCTTTTGCAGTTGACCACATTTTTGTATGCTACTGTAACGCTTCATGTGAGTGCGCAGGGCAGACGCGACAAAAGAGCTCAGAATTATATTCTGTTGCACTGGCGCTTATCATGGCCTACTGCCTGACTTGAAGGTGATCTGTTGTGCACATAAGGCATGTGGATTATTTGTGTGTCTCCTCATTTACTTGTGAATTTCGTTAGAGTCAAGTTGGCGATTGATTAAGCGAGTTTTATCGATATTTTTTTCAGATTTGTATTTGATTTTAATTTCATTTCAATATGGAATTAGAAAAAATAAAATCAGCTGTTGTCACGGCTAAGGGTAAGAGATACGAGAAATGTTACATTTCTGTATGTAATGCTAATAAAGCCAATGATAAATGCAGACTTTTCCGTTTGCCTAAATTAGAAGCTATGCGCAGTAAATGGCTAGCCAATTGTGGGCTTAGTATAACTTCCACTAAAATGTTTTTAATTTGTGAAAAGCATTTTGAAAGTAAATATTTGGGAAGGAAAAAGTTAAAAATGGGCGCTGTACCCACAGTGTTTTTAGGGTGTGATCAAGTATCACAAACAGAATTTGCAATTACTGAAAATAAGAAAGAATATAAGAAGTGTTGTATTATATCTTGTGGCAATAGTAGCGAATATTTTCGTATGTTTAAATTTCCTCAGAAAGGCCCTAAGTTAAATGCGTGGCTTACTGCTTGTAATTATAATGAAAGTGATAAAGTTTCAAGCAAACTTATTTGCTCTCAACACTTCGAAGAACGATTTTTTGAGAAGAAAAAATTAAGTTTAAATGCAATTCCTAATTTAAATCTCCCAATGGAGATAAGCAATCCATACAATTTCGTTGATGGAAATATAGATAATAATGAACATACCATTACTACGGAGGCAGGGACTGAAAATGATGTGCCCTTTGGTAAAAATTCAGATAATGAAACAGTATGTAAAAGATGTTTAAAGAATATCAAAAATGCTTCCTATTATAGATCAAAATTGCATAAATCGAATGAGAAAGTGTTTGAATTGGAGAAAAAAGTCAAACTTTTGTCCAAACAACTCAAAGCAAGACAACGTAAACTTAATCCAAAAAGTATAACAGATCACGTTAACACCCTTCCTAATGTAAGTGAAAATTCAAAGGAATTTTGTAAAATGCTTTTGACAGAACGGCAAAAATCAACGGAGTGGAATGAAAAACAAAAACCCTTAGCCCAGACCTTAAACTACAAGTCAAATTCTACCTATTTATTTATGCGAGACAATTTAAATGTTCAATTACCATCTAAATCATCAATACATCGGTGGACACCATTAAAAAAATTACATCCTGGTTATAACAGTAATCTTTTAGAAAATATCAAATCTATGGCAAATAAAATGGATGACTTTGATAAAGAGACCGTTATTATCTTTGACGAAGTAGCCATTCGAAAAGATTTGGTATATGACCCTTATGGAGACCAGATAGAAGGACTCGTAGATTATGGCGATGCTAAAAGAGAAAAAATTATTGGAAAGTATGTATGTGTTTTCATGCTTCGTGGACTTTTATCAAATTGGAAATATGTGCTCAGCTATTTCGTTTCCAGTGAAAGTGGTATGAAAGGAGAAGAGTTAAAGGAAATTTTATTACAAAACTTAAAAATAGCATTTAGTGTTGGTTTAAACGTTCATGCTGTAATTTGCGACCAAGGACCAAATAACAGGAAAGCCTTTAGACTTTTAGGTATTTCTAAGAGCAATCCGTATTTTACATTCGAAACGAAAAAAATATATGGTATATATGATGTACCACATTTAGTGAAATCTTTACGAAATACTCTAATGAAATCGGATATTACTTCAATTTATGGAGACGCTAGCTGGAAAATATTGCAAATATTATTTCAGCGGGACTCATCCCAAATTTTAAAAATGTGCCCAAAGCTGACTGCAAAGCATATTGAACCAGGAAGTTTTGACAAAATGAGAGTTAAATACGCCATGCAAATTTTTAGTAAAAGTGTTGCGGCTGGTATTAAAACCTGTATAAATTTGAATAAGATTCCAGAAGAATTTTTATCGAAAGCTCAGGCCACAATCGATTTTATCTTACATTTAGACAAAATAATTGATTGTTTAAATAGTCGATATATATATGATAAAAATATGTATAAATCTCCATTGCGGAAGGAAAATGTTGTACACAAATTTCTAGAAGAAAGCAACGACTTTTTAAATAGTCTTAAGTTAGCTAACCGAGGTAAAAATTATTGCATTGATGGTTTAATGCATTCCGTAAATGCAGTTCTTCTTCTAAGCAATAATCTTTTTACTTCAGAAAAAGAAATTTCGTATTTATTGACATCAAGATTTAATCAAGATCCAATTGGGAATTTGTTTGCACAAGTACGATCTAAAGGAGGAAATAATAACAATCCTTCGATATCCGAATTTAATAGTATTATAGCAAGGGTCATGTCAATGAAAATCATCACGTCGTCTTTGTGTCCAAAAATTGTGAAGACGACGATGACCTGCTTTTAAACTGGAATCAGGAAGAATCAAACATTCCCACTGGAAAAACATTTTCTATGAGTGTTATTAATACTAATTTTGCTGAAATGATTACCGAGGTGGATAATGAACTTTTCAAAGAAAATTTGGTACTACTTCAGGAAGAAAACTCGGATGAATTCTTGGTCGAATTATCTGCTCAAAGGTATTTTGTTGGGTATGTTATCCATAAAATTGTAATCAATAAATTACATTGCTCATTGTGCATAAGTCAAATGGTAAAATCTGACGACACATTAACATCGCAATCTGAATCTCTAATTTTAAATAAAGATTATTCTGGTTCAGTGCTCTCAAATTCAGTTAATTTAAAGCCGCCTGCAGATGCATTTTTCGAAATCTGTTCTTTACATTTTAAAATATATAAAATTTTCTTTGAACAGTTTTTACATGTAAAAGATATAAAGAAGAATATATATGAAGCATGCATTCAAGAAACAAACAAAATATTTCCCTTTTGGTTTACAAATGGGCCATGTACAGAGCACAGAAAATCTGTTTTAGATTTTATGATTTTAGTTCTACTCCGAAAAAATTGTTCTTGGATGTTAAAACATAGCTCAAATATTATTAAACACGGCCGCCTTAGTAATTTAAAACAGTAAAAACTTAATAAAATTAAAAAACTTTAATGAAACCAAACCTACTTCCGGTCCGGGAATGAATAGTATTCATTCCCGAACCGGAGGTATACTGGTAGAAAAATTTATTTGATCCAATAATATAAGTTGTGCTCGTTCTATGTTCTGAACCTAAAAAATTTAAATTCTTGAATCAAGGAAACAGTATTTTTTTACGTCAACAAAAAAATATTCTTCGACATTGCAAATTTTATAATTTTATTTTTTATATAATATAATATGATAGTTGAAATTAATAATTAAGTAAAAACCAAAATATTCTTGACTCGAAGCTCATTGCCTTGATTCTAAAATTTGTTCTACCAGTGTAGGTTTGGTTTTTCTTCCGGAAACTTATTCAAATTAATGCCAGCTGCCACACTTTTACTAAAAATTTATTTATTTATTTAATTAGGAAGGGTGTAAACGTGATCTGTTATACTTTTTGGATTAAGTTTACGTTGTCTCGCTGAGGAGACACACAAATAATCCACATGCCTTATGTGCACAACAGAATACCTTCAAGTCAGGCAGTAGGCCATGATAAGCGCCAGTGCAACAGAATATAATTCTGAGCTCTTTTGTCGCGTCTGCCCTGCGCACTCACATGAAGCGTTACAGTAGCATACAAAAATGTGGTCAACTGCAAAAGCTCTACGCTGAAGTCGGATCCCTAATCTAAAAGCTTCTCTCGCTGAACGTTTGCTCTGTTGGGACGTCTTATTTCTATATATTGTTTTTGCTTTCGTGTTTTATCGTAAGTAGATAGGCTATGAGAGTTCTAGCGCACTTTTCCCATAAAAAATGTACAGGGCCAAAAAATTCTCACTTTTGCTTCAAAAGCTCTCGGTCTGGACGTGGAGGAGCATTTGAAAGCTTCTTCTGGTCATGGACGAGCAGTTTTGAGGTGTGTGACATCATGAAAGCCTCTTCTGGTCTTGGACGATCAGCTGAAAGCTCTTTTGTGTGTGTTTGGGGTGGCATCAGGTGATGGGGGTTGGCATCATGCGGTAGGAGTTGTGTTTGGGGTGGTATTTTTACTCCTCCCCTCTCCAGCTGAGATCTGTGTCCCTCCCCTTACCCCGCTGAGATCTGTTACCCTCCCCCGATGAGATCTGTCGCCCTCCCCCCTTAAGAACGGTCCCCTCCCCGCTGAGTTCGGTCCCCCGCCCCCGCTCTTACTTCGCCGTGGTACGTCTTGTGATATTTAAGTGCAGTCTAGCGGTTGTTTCTCCTCTAAAATTTATCAAGTCACCGTCTTGATCTACAAGCTTTAATATGAGAGAAGTTATACGTTTCGCGTTCACAGGTAAATAAATGACGTTCTTGGGCACCTCCACTATTTTATAGCCCGGGCCTACACTCGGAGAAAACTCATGGAGCGTATGTACATGATTATTGTTTATAAACGAGCCTGATATAATGTTGCATTCAACTCTTATGGCGTTCACCCTGATGATATTAACAGGTAAATCGGATGTATGCAATATATTAGGCGGAAGGACTTGTTTGCCGAATCCTAATAATGGACCGATAGATTTTTCCTTATCAAAATAAATGACTTCCGAAGATTTCACTTCACTTTTCAAAGTGAAGTGCTTTGATTGAGATTGTTGTCTTGTTGTTACTCTTATTTAAACTTCGTTGCGCATAGTTCGCTATATCATTAATCTCATATGAACCGACTGGTATTTCAATAACTGTCTTCCCCACATGCATCAAGTTGTTTCCCTCATCAATATTGGGAATAGAATTGTATGTTTGGAAATCAATCAGTCCACAGACGTACTCACCCTCCAGTTCTAATGGTGGAAAATACTCGGTAGTGAGCACCGATGAATTACCACTAAGGGAGAGTGTTATCGACATGATGGTTTGGAATAAAATATCCTCATTTTAATATAAAACCTTTCTTTATATACATACAATTCTTATTAGAAAGGTTGAATATAATTATATAGAAACTCTAAACACAAGTGTCCACATAAAACTGAATCATAACTTTGATGTGTTGTGTAATTGAATGTGGTGTTTTCGCCCAAATATCTCGCAACTTCTTGCGGCGGTTGTAGGTTTCCAAAGCTGTCAAAGTAATCAATGAGGCTTCCTTTCTTTTTGTATGCTACCCAATGTGTTCCAGGTCCTGATGAAACATCTAGATTTATAATTCCACTCTCATTTTTCCACGGTCTCCTCGGTAATTGATCGCGCATAAAGACTCCTCTAAAATGTGGTACATGCTGCGCATATTTACGCATCTCGAGCTCATTAAGAGCTCTTTTGGGTAGCGAGCTTATTAGTTTTTTAACTGGGTTTTAAGAAAAAGGCCCAAGCCTTTTCTATAGGGCTTCAGGAACAATCCCTGACCAGGTTTTCCCATCGCTTTGGCCTCAATAGTTTCGTTATGGCGCTTTCCTTCTGCAAGCTCCTGACGTGCGCTGTTTGCAGCGTTTACCGCCTTAGCTATACCAGCTGCATCTCCTGATAATGCTCCAAGGGCTGAAAGTCCGGCAAATAGTGGGATGAGGAATGGTAGAACACCTCCAGTTTTCGGGATAGGTATCATACGTGGTGTCGTAATCATCTTCTTTTTTCCCTTGATGGTATCTCTCGCAGCACTTGTAGCAATTTTTATAGCTTCCAGCAAATCTTTGGGTTTCTTCAGCTTTAGAACTTTCCGCGCATTACGTACAGCGTCACGAAAAGACGGGCGTAACTTCTTCTTCTCTTTAGCGCTGTTTATTTAAAATTTTGCCTTTACCCCCATTCCAAGCTTAAGTTTAGCTTTCATAGCGTTTGTTACCAGCAAAGCGTTGACGCGTTCTCCTATAGAAGCTTCTTTGGATTTCATGCGCTGCCAAGCTTTTTCTGCTAGTATACGATCGGCAATATGACGATCACTTGTGTCACGGTACTTCGAGTATGCGATATCGTGCTCTTTGCAAGCAGCGTCCAAGGGATTAATACCGGGATCACCTCGGGCTAATCTTTTAGCTAACTTTGTTCCTGGACCACAGTACTGATAGCCCGGTAAATGCAATTTTACCGGTAGCTTGTTGATTAGAAAGTTGAATATTCCTTTCCCTCTGATGACCTTTCGCCGACTGAGGTGATTATCGCTATGATCATTCATTTTATGCGTTTGTGACAAGACTAATGCGTACCCAATAAAAGCAGCTGTTTTTATATGAATTTGGTTAGTACTCATCATGAAGTTTATAAAGCAACAAGAATGCTTGCCTGTTAGAAATGTTGAGGCATCAATTAAAAGTGCAGAGAGGAAGAAACATGTTACCAAGCAGCATAGGGGGAATTATTGTTGGTCCATCCAATTGCGGCAAGACAAATGTTATGATGAGTTTACTGGAACATCCTAATGGACTACGATTTGAAAATATTTACATTTACTCAAAGTCGTTAAATCAGACAAAATACGAGTATCTGAGAAAAGTTGTGGGACGTATATCTGGGTTAGGCTATTATACATTTTCCAACAACTGTGACGTCATACTGCCTGAAGAAGCAAAGCGAAACTCTATTTTCATTTTTGATGATGTGGCTTGCAAGAAACAGAATAATATTAGAGCATACTTTTGCATGAGTCGATATAATGATGTAGACATCTTTTACCTCTGTCAGACGTACACACATACTCCAAAGCATCTAATTCGGGATAATGCAAATTTTATTCATAATATTCAAGCAAGACGACCTGAACCTGAAACCTATTTACAACGACCACGTGAATACTGATATGAGATTTGAAAAGTTCCGGAAAGCATGTGCCGAGTGCTGGAAAGACAAGTATGGATTCTTGGTAATTGATAAGGATAGTCCTATGGATAGAGGGCGATACCGGAAAAGCTTTGATGCCTTCATGAGACTATGAAAAAGAAGCAATAATACAGATTACCCTCAATAGTTGTACAGACCTGTATCTGTACAGTTAACTGTACAGCTACCTGTACGGACCTGTACAGCTACCTGCACAGCTGCCTGAATAGCTACCTGTGCGTATGTATGTACAGACCTGCTGTTTATCAGTATAGCTGTGGCTGCCGTCACAACAACCACAATAACAACAATAACATGGATGAAAAGCTTACGAGGGATATTATAAAGACGAGCGATGCTATACGTAAAAAGTATAAAGCTCTCAAGACTGATAAAATAGAAACGGAAGCTCAATTGAAGGAAACCTTTAAGCCAATTACCAGCACGCTAAAAGAGCTAACGACATCAGCAAAGCTTGAGCCTAAAGAACAAATTAAGATAGAGACCGAGCAACACTATGATGATGTATACACCCCACCTGCCCGTAAAGACTTAAAAATGGAATCAACTAGCACACCTCTCCACTTTGAAGATTATTCATTGGATGATCTTCAGGATGACGATGATGATGATGATGATGAGTTTGCTATACCAATACAATCAACAACATTAAAAGAGCATAGTGGACGTATAGTAGAAACGCCTAGCCAAATACCAAAAAAATATAAGCAGCTGGTTATTCAGAACAGTACAAAAATTGATAAAACCTATGGAGTATACTACAGCGATGGCTGGAAGATCAGCAATTCAACACTAAAAGCTGAAAATGAAAATTTTGATATTGGAGGCAGGCCATATAAATAACCAAAGGTTTATTTGATCTGATTTTTATGAAACATCCTACTGATTACAACAGAGAAGACTTGTACAATTATCGATCAATTTTAAACGATACAAGCGCGCACAGGCGTGATTTTAATGAAAATAAACAAATAAAAGGAACAAATACCTATTAAGATAAAAACATTATAAAAAAGTTAGTGAACACTCCTACACTGCGTACTGGAACAGGAATCATGAGAATTCCTAAAGAAAACATTGATTACCTCTATTGGGATGATCCTAATGAACTTGTTGATAGGCTTCGTATACTAATAGCATCCCAACAAGCTGGAAATAATAGTCATAATAATGAAATTATATCAATCAATCCCTATCAGTAAATGCTGCAGCATCCCTAAACAAACAACTCTTTGTTTTGAATAATTCATTCCCTTCTAATCTAATGTAAACAAAGACACCTGCAACCCAAAAATATTGCAATTCAGCTCATTTCTCTTAATTATTTCGCAATATCACAAGACGTATAACGGCGAAGTAAGAGCGGGGGCGGGGGACCGAACTCAGCGGGGGGGACCGTTCTTAAGGGGGGAGGGAGACAGATCTCATCGGGGGAGGGTAACAGATCTAAGCGGGGGAGGGAAGGAGTAAAAATACCACCCCAAACACAACCCCTACCGCATGATGCCACCGCAAACACAACCCCCATCACCTGGTGCCACCCCAAACACACACGAAAGAGCTTTCAGCTGATCATCCAAGACCAGAAGAAGCTTTCATGATGTCACGCACCTCAAAACTGATCATCGAAGACCAGAAGAAGCTTTCAAATGCTCCTCCACGTCCAGACCGAGAGCTTTTGAAGCAAAAGTGAGAATTTTTTGGCCCTGTACATTTCTTATGGGAAAAGTGCGCTAGAACTCTCATAGCCTATCTACTATCGTAGCTCGTCTGTTCTTGTGCTCAAACTCTGTATTTGCTTTTCGCCATGCATAACGTCGTCCATCCGAGCCGTGAAGGTTAAATTTGCTTTCGTCCGGATATAAAACCTACGAGTAATGAATTAAGAACTTCAACAATATCAATATATAGCTTTACAGATCAACTTACAGTATGCCAAAATTCACTGGGTTTTAACAAATATTCTTTTGCAAATTTAATATGCAATTTTTTGTTTTTTGGACTAATGAATGGCTTTTTTCATGGAATTCTTCCATGGAATCCATTTCTCTGTAAGGCCCTGCGAATAGTGTCATCACTCATATTTTTACCGGTAGTTTCCTTCACATAACAATTACGTTCTCATAGCTCTTTGGAACGGATTATTTTTATTTTTGCACACTAAATTTCTTTCTTCTCGATCAGTTAACAATTTGCCTTGGCCTTCCCGACTTCTATTTTTGATTCTATTTTCGTCTCTATACCTTTTTATAATATTATGAACCGTGAAATGACTTCTACCAACAAGATTTCCAATTTCCCGAACGGTTTTTCCATTGCCATAACACTTCATTATTAATTGCCTTTCTTTGAAAGTAGTTTGCTTTCCTTTAGGTGCCATGTTACGTAAGAATTATAACTAAAGTAACTAAACAACAATATCAACTAATGTGCACTACTCAAGTGATCATGTCACAAGGCACCCAAAGTCAATAGTGCAAAATAAAATCAGTTATAACAGGACTTTTCCTTGTTGGCTCTTCTGTCCCATTATTCGTGCGAGCCAGATAATGCACTTTGGTTTCGTTTTTAGAGAATAATTTTTGAACGGGATTAGTTTTTATAAATGTAATAATAAATTTTAGAAATACTCGAAGAGCCGAGAAGTTTTATGTGCCACATATTTCATTCAATATATTTTTTTGGTTTGTACAACTGTTTTTATTTAAGAGTTTAGTTTGTCCCATTATTCGTGCGAGCCACTGTATGTACTTCCTGCATAAATGGGAATATTGTGAGGAAATAAACAGCTGACAACAAAGCAGACTTTACTTCAAATGGAATTATCTCCGAAAGTCGCAGCCAATATTCTTGTAAACGATGCAGCAGGATTCCTACTTTAATTCTCACATTTTCACAATAGAACGTTGAAATTACAAAAAATTCTAAAATTTAAGAAAAAAATGAACAACTCAAATTTTTCTTTGACTTTAGCCATCCCAAATACAAGGAGGGGGGGTCAGGAATATTGAAAAAAAAGGTTGTCATAAGGTAATACATTTTGTTTACTCTTTATAACTAATTGTTCTTCCTCTGGGAAAATTTAAATTTTGACGGCCGAGCCGACCAACCCGCAACTGCGCCCTTTTCGAACTGAGGCATTGTCAGCATGAGCGTCCCCGTCTCAATTTCTTTTTACTTTCGTCTATCTATGAATGAGCTGCTAATTATAGGGATCAAGCTACCGACTCAATCCGCATTCAGTCACAATGGCGGACTGTCGTATCGTTTCCATGCTTGGAAATGATGGGCAGTATTTTATCAGTTATGTACTACGGGATGCTTAATACAATTTCATTCGCCCCTTTATAAACGCTGTCAGTTCTCTTGAGTTTGTACCCACGAGAATCTGATATCCACTCATCAGATCCAGTGACATAAAGATCTTACCATCCGAAAGTAGATCCGTTAATTCTGCAATGTTTGGAGTGGGGAAGTGTTCTTTTTTAGTGATTGCATTCAAACGCCGATAATTAACACACATTTTGTAAGAGTTCTTTTTTTTGAATCAGTAAAATCGAACTGGCATATTCAGATGTGGACTCCTCTATGATATCATTTTCTAGAAGATCTTTGATGATATCTGTTAAGAGAGATTCCTGGTGGTACGGAACTCTGTAGGGCTTATACCGAATAGGGGTCTTGTTTCTTCTGTTTTTCCTAACTCAGAAGAATTAATGGAAAAACAGTCCCTATAATCATTGGGAAGAGTAACCAAGCTTTCGTTTAATTCTGGCGAGCCTAATTCACCAATAGTTAAATCGGCTATAGAAAATGGATTTCTAAGTTGATCACCTCGGTTCTGCAGACTATGTTCTATAGACATTGCAAGGAACTCCTTAAGGTAATTTATCACCTCTAATTTTCCCCAACTGTTAACAACGCGTATTCCCGGTTGGTTACTAAAATTTTGTGTTTTGGGGTATCTTGTACGTCGTCGGATACGACGATTATCGATATATATATATCGATTACTGCCTCAATTTCCCCTAATTTTAGAGATTTTCTGAGGGAGCCGAATGTTCTACACTTCCCACCAGCAAAACCTTTAAGGACAATGGTCCCTGGAGAGATTGCCCAGCCTACTTTACGGCACTCTCTCAACCTCAAGGTAGTACATTCACTTTCGAGGACAATAAATGGTTTTATGAGAATCCCGTCCATCTGAACTATCTGATATAGTTCTTTATTTTCCTTTCCGTTTTATCTTGTCTTCATTTTTCTGAAAACACCGATTATCCCTGTGCCTCGGTCTTCCGCATCTTAAACATTTTCCCGCATAACTATCGGTGCCCTGACGACGGTAAGGAGTGTCGATTGTTCCTATTTCTATTTGCTTTGTCGGGATCATACCCCTGTCGAGGGAAGCTCATCGAGAGTACTCTTGCAGGCGGATTCTCAAGCAAATGTCGAGTCTTCTCTTGCTCCATGATATTTTCATATCGCTTGATATGCGCCAGTAATTCGACCAGCGAAACACTTCGGGAGGAAATTAGAATCTTTATTAACTTTTGGTCAACCAGCCCTGAATTTATATAATTCGCGACGCATTGTTCATCTAGTTTAATCCACTTTCCCTACGCACCAATTTCAGATACAAACGCCTTCACGGGCTCATCACGTTTACGTTTGCGGGCCAGAAGCTTGGCGTGGATGGATGAAGTATCCAATCCACTGGGGAAACCTACCACTAAATCTGCTTTCAACAGACCCCATGTATCGTCTGATTCTTGGCGGCCTTGCAGCCAATACTGGGCTGCATCCTTTAGCCTCAGTGACGCATACGACAACGTGGTACGATCATCCCAACCATACATCGCGCGCAAACTCTCGATCTTTGCTACCCATTCCTCAGCACTCAAAATACGAATATTTCCCGGTATCATTTCATTTGCCCCCGTACGACAGGATACAACAGATCACACTCCGTGAGGCACTAACACGCCCGATTCATTAACTCTCCTTGCGTTGGAGTTACGTCATTGTTATCCGCATTTCATACTTGTACAACTGGTACATGATAAGTTCATTTGTTAATTTACATTGATTAATCATGAATAATGAAGGGTTTTCCA
This sequence comes from Tolmerus cingulatus, assembly GCA_959613345.1. Classification (NCBI taxonomy): domain Eukaryota; kingdom Metazoa; phylum Arthropoda; class Insecta; order Diptera; family Asilidae; genus Tolmerus; species Tolmerus cingulatus. The sequence goes on along the minus strand of OY390709.1, from coordinate 819,157 downwards.
ATAAGAACTTGACATTGATTAATCATGAATAATAAAGGGTTTTCCAATAAGGACTTGACAACTTTTTTCCAAAAATAAAATGCAAACCATTTGAGATATTTCACAAACTTTATTACTGGGTTGAAGTACAATCAAAACATTTATGAATGGAACTCGACTTCGTTCATATGGCCACTGCGGGCACGTTGGACCCAATTTTCGATGACTCGGCCACACATTTCTGCCGAAACGGCTGCTATTTCGCGTTCAATGTTGGCTCTGAGCTCTTCCAACGTCGTCGGCTTGTTGGCATAGCCCAATGACTTGACGTAGCCCCAAAGAAAAAAGTCTAGAGGCGTTAAATCGCACGAACGAGGCGGCCAATCGACTGGTCCATTTCTTGAGAAAACACGCTCATCAAACTTACTCTTCAATAAATCGATTGTAACGTGTGCTGTGTGGCTTGTGGCACCCTCCTGTTGAAACCACATGTTGTCCAAGTCCATATCTTCCAATTCGGGCCAAAAATAATCCGTAATCATGACTCGATAACGATTACCATTCACAATAACGTGACGATCATTATCGCCGACGAAAACATATGGCCCCATGACGCCGCCGGCATGCAAACTGCACCAAACAGTTATTTTTTGTGGATAAAGTGGTGTTTCATGAAGCACATGTGGATTTTCACCCGACCAATAACGCATATTTTGCTTATTGACGAACCCATTGAGCCAAAAATGAGCTTCGTCACTGAAGATGATTTTGCGATGAAATTCATCATCTTGGCGCATCTTTTCCCGAGCCCAATCGGAGAACGTACGTCGCTTCAAATGGTCCATCGGCTTCAATTCTTGAGTCAGCTTGGTCTTGTATGGGTGTAAACCAAGATCCTTACGCAAAATTCGCCATAAAGTGCTCTGGGCGATGCCCAACTGTTGAGAACGCCGTGGAATTGACTGGCTTTGGATCATTTGCTACGGACGTTTCAACGGCAGCGATATTTTCGACACTTCGACCAACCCGTTGTCTCACTGGCACGGCAATATCACACAACGAATATGTAAACTCAAATTTTTGCACTAAACTTGTTACTGCCTGTCTACTAGGGCGAGAATTACAACCGATAATCGGAGTTAACGCTCTTAACCCGGCGAGAGTCTGGCAGGGTGTGACATACCCACTCTGTTACGTTTGTGCGAATATTTGTATGTTTACTTGTTTTTATGCACTGTCGCCTTGAGTAGCTGGAGTAAATGAGATTCGGGAGGGGATAGTGCCGTTATTGCAGTATTTCGGTAGCCTGCGCCCGAGATAAACACCTGTAAACAGCGCTTGGGTACGTAATACCCTGCCACACAGCTCGTGTATATAATTTTGTGAAAAATAATTTATTGCTTTTTCTGCTATTTCAGTTTGTTTTCTCTTTTGTTTATAGTTTTTAAGTGAAAATGGATTTCGAACGTCAAGAAAGTCGACTACGGTGTATGTTAGACGAGGTTTTAGAAAATACTTCGGACGAGGCAAGCTCTGGTGAGGAATCTGACCATTGTAGTGAACATAACTTAGAATCTGGTACCGAGCAGGAGATTTCTGATCACGGCGAAGGTGGGGTGGATGACGAGGATAATGATTCAGATGACTCGGATGACAACATCCCATTATCGATTTTGAGAACACGGCGCTCGACTGCTCAAGTTCACGCACCGCATTATAAGTCTAAAGATGGCCAAAAATGGTATAAAAGTGCTTTACGAGCGAATGTACGAACACGATCTGAGAACATAATTACGGAGCAGCCAGGTGTAAAAGGAGCGGCAAAAGAAGCAATTACCGAAAGAGAATGTTGGAATATTTTTGTAACTGAAGAGATGAAGGAAATCATATTGAAGCATACTAACGAACAAATATCTAGGAGAAGAGAGAACTGCAATGATCCCGAGAAAAAATACAATATGAAAGATATTACTTCTACTGAATTGGATGCATTCATGGGTTTGCTTTACATTGCTGGTCTAAATAAATCAAGTCGCCAGAACCTAGAAGATTTATGGAGAACTGATGGAACAGGAGTGGATATATTTAGAACAACAATGTCATTGAAACGATTTTACTTTTTGCAAAATTGTATAAGGTTTGATGATAAATCCACTCGAGATGAACGTAAAAAAAATGACAACATGACTCCGATCAGAACAATTTTCGAAAATTTTGTTCAGTGCTGCCAGGAAGCCTACACCCCACATGAATGCGTGACCATAGATGAAATGCTCTTAGCATTTAGAGGGCGTTGCTCATTTCGTGTTTATATCCCTAGCAAGCCTGCCAAGTATGGCATCAAAGTGCAAGCTCTAGTTGATGCGAAATCTTTCTATACCTTCAATTTGGAGGTATATACTGGAAAACAACCTACAGGGCCGTATGCTGTTAGTAACAAGGCTTTCGATGTAGTAAATAGACTTATTCAGCCCATATCAAGCTCACACCGCAATATCACTTTTGATAACTGGTTTACCAGTTACGAGCTAATGATCCATTTGCTTACTGAGCATAGACTCACGTCTACTGGTACTGTGAGGAAAAATAAAAGATGTATTCCGGCCACATTTTTAACGACAGGAAAGACGCCAGGAAGTTCCTTGTTTTGTCACCAGAAAGATATATCTATGGTATCCTATGCCCCTAAAAAGAATAAAGTGGTCATAGTAATGTCCACTCAACATCATGATGATAAAATTGATGACACCACTGGAGATGACGCTCTTTTACGGAATTTTGAATATAGCTGGAATCAATGCAAACATAATTTTTCGTGAAAATCAAGGCAAAAGTACCAAACGTACCGATTTTATCCGCCAATTAGGTTTGACATTGATTCATGAACACCTGAAATTGAGAAAAGATCAAAAAAATATTCCAACATATATTCGTCAGAGAATCGCATCCCAAATTGGTGAACCATCAAGACCATCACACCAAAATCCTCCGGGTCGCTACGTGAGGTGTGGAGATTGCCCAAACAAGAAGGATCGTAAAACAAAACATGCTTGTTCAATCTGTGGAAAACCCATATGTATGGAGCATGCAATATTTTTGTGTCAAAATTGTACTGAAGTAGACTCAAATTCCTAAGATATTCCCAATGGTTATGTTAATTTGTTTTTTGGTTTATATGGTTGCTAGTTTTACGTTCTAAAGGATTTATAATCTTGTGATTGAAAAAAGATTGTTTTAATTTGATTTTTATTTTATTTTGAAAAAGTCTAAAATTTTGTTAGAAATATTGAGTACATTATGTTTTTCTTCAAAAATAACAATAAAAGTATTTCTTACCAATAAATGTTTATTAAAATTAAATAATATCATTATCTTTTATAATAAAACACATGCAATATGATGCAGTTAAGTAAATATTGGCTTTTAAAATAATAATATATGCGGGTATCTCATACCCTGCCACACACTCTTTGTCACGATTCGCCACCAGACTCCCGCCGGGTTAAAGTACCGGTCACCGACTCCGAATTTCTGTAGTAAATTTTTATAATTTGCAGACGTTGTTCGTTCGTGTACTTTGCCATGATGAAAATGTTAAGTTTACTGAATAAATTGACAATGACAGTTCGATGATTAGTGAATGGGTGCGTTCACAAATTGAATTCAAAGTTGTCAAGTCCCTATTGGAAAACCCTTTATATGTATATGGACAAACCAAAACTGCGGCGTAGTGGGAAGAGGGTAAGAGCTTCTCGACGAAAAATGCATTTCGGTGCACCATTGCAATCTCGCCGGGTAGTGTTGCAAGGGTTTATAATTTTAGTTCTAGCATTGATCCTACATAAATAGATGTACAAATTTGCACCAAAATCAATGTTTGTCATTTGGGAAATTATTAGAGGTCATCGTTCAATATTTCGAAACACCTGATGAGATTGTGTCTGACAATAGACCACCCTTCAATTTAAGCAAATATTTAGAATTTGCTAAGCCAGAAACATACATATTTCAAAATCACCTTTGTATCATCCACGAAGCTATGGTTTGGCTGAAAGAGGAGTTCAGACTATAAAATCTAGTTTATGAAAGCACGCCAAATTGGATATTTTGATGACATACATATAACAACACTCCAGCTACAGTTACCAAATAAGCACCAGCAAGCATGATTTTTTCCTACATACCTAAAACACTTTTGAATTCTTTTAAACCAAAAATGTTAAATTCGATTGAAAAAAGAATCAAATTTATAAATACATATAACAAATCAAACCCAGAATTATCTCGTAAGCTAAACGTAAACAGTGAAATTAAATTCAAGAATGTAGGGAAAACTTTCAAAAAAAGGGAAAGTATTGTATAAACTACATTATAAGGACATACCTAAGTGGAAACCGGCATGTATAGTTAAAGATATAAACGACGTTAACATATTTAATACACGTAGACATTAATATTACATATTTTCACATAAATCAAATACGTCAAGTTTAGAAGACGATTACCATCTACAGTATTTTTCAAGATTGTATTTCGGCAAGTAGACCAAACGAGCATATTAACATTGGTTCGTATAATAATGAAGAACAAAAATCGAACCAATTTAACAATAGTAAACAGGACTCTGATAAATATCCTAATCCAAAACTAACGCCTTATGTACTAAGAAGATCTAATAGAAAAAGATATCCCCCCAAGAGACTTCAAGTAAAAAGGAAATAGTACGTATTATATTCTGTGAATTGTATTTTTGAATTGCGTATTCTTATTATTATTATTGGGAACGGTCGTGTGTCGAATTTTAAATTCGTGCAGTGTTGTTTCAACATTCCATAAATCATATCAATATGACGCCCATATGTGCATAAATGAAAAAAAAGTTATTATTTTGAGTCGGGAAGGAAAATGTCTAAAGAACTGAACATTAGTAATGGTTCTGTACGGAATATTCCAAAAACCGCTTCTGATGATTTTCCGGAAACTACAAATGGCCGGCCTCGGTTAATTACGGACAGAAGTGAAAGGGTAGCAGCAATTGTTTAACGTCAGAAACAACTAAAACTGCTAGAGAAACTGCAAAAAGTAAATTCTATCGATATGAGTCTAAAGCCGTCAGTACACGATATGTAAAAAGCCACATGCACATGAGGCTCTGACATCATGAAAATGTATAGCATGTTGGTTACATTTTTCGCATTTAGCGTAGTGGTTACAGTGAAAATGTGATAGTATACGAAATGTGTGTTTTGTCCCAAAATCCACATGTCCAGATGCCCGAGGTGGACGCATGTGAAGGATTGGTACATGTGTACCCACATGTGAATGGCTACATGTATGTCGCTAGTACACGGCATGCTGCACATGTGCGCATGGGCGATTTCACATATTCGTGTGGCTTTCTAATACACGACATGCGACATGCAACCATTCGTATTGTATAGTGCAAACGTCACTTTTCACGGATTAATCTCAGGTTATCTTCATCGTCGCTGTGTCAAAAATTAATTAAGTAAAATGTCGAAAAGAAAGGGGGCTGCTATTGGTATTTTAGCCGCCCATATTTTGGAAAAGGAAGGTGTTGATTAACATCGCAAGAACGACATCATGAAGTGGAAGCGTAGTGTGTGGGTGAAAAAGTGGTTAAAATATCGCGATACGGATGGCTATTGTGGTAAATAGATGCTTGAATTACGCACCGAGGAACCTGAACTTTACCGTAGTTTCATACGCATGTCTGCCGATAAATTTGATCATTTGCTTCAATTGGTGAGGCCATATATCCAAAAAAACGACACCAATATGAGATTGAGCATTTCACCAGAAAATGGACTGACATTGACGCTGCGTTACCTAGCAACCAGGGGAAATTTTACTTCTCTGCAGTACAGTAGGTGATCAATGAATTAGAAACACTCGAATTTTTTTTAAAGTTTTTGAGTATTTGTGGAAATTTAAGTAAATAAGTAAAAATTATGTAAAATTTGCACTACATATTTATTATTCAGCTCCATCTTGTGTACATAATGTATTAATATTTCGTTGCTCCCCCCTTAGCTTTAATTACTTCTTTTATTCTGTTTGGCATACTTCCAATAGAACTGATGATCATTTCCTTAATTTCAGCGTCATTATTCCATATATCTTCGATATTATTTTTCAAAATTTGAATGGTATTATTTGATCGCAAGTATACTTTAGATTTTAGGAAAGCCCAGCAATTCTCAATAGGATTGACATCTGGAGAATTGTCTGGCCAAGGAAGAACATTCATATTTTTTCAAATAAAAAAATCATTAACGGATCTTGCGGTGTGGCATGGTGCACCGTCCTGCATAAGCGTGTAGCAGGATCTGCCAGAAGCTAGAGAGTAGATATAAGGAAGAAGGACCGTTTCCAGGACACGTTTGTATTGCTCCGAGCGTAGCGTTCCCTCGACGAAATAAAGAGGACTGGGACCTTCTCCAGTAATGCAACTCCAAATCATTGTTGCCGGTGGATGTTTGACCGTTGTGACGAGGCAGTCTTCTTGAAAACGCTCATTGGGTCTTCGTCTAATAAAATGAGCTGCTTCCGTGACAGTTTCTGAGCGGCATTCGTTACTAAAGCTGACCTAAATAAAAAAAATAAATTAAGAAAAAGTGAAAAATCTGTATTTTTGAGAAACATACGGGTCAACACTGAACCCTAATATTCCTATTTTTAATTACCTTTCTCCAATCATCAATAGTTAAGTTTTGATGAAGTTCAGCCCAAATTAATCCACCTGTATTTTAAAGAGGCCTCATAAAATCTTCTTCTGACTCTCACCGCTGATATATTCACTCCCTGTTCATTCAGCTGTCTAGTAAATACGCATACGCCCTGCGTTGTTGTGCACCTTTCCGAATAATTTCCCGGTCAGTTCTGGCAGAGTTTTCCTTCTGCTCTTACAGTTTTCCCGTTTATTATGACGAGGAGACAAGCCAACTTCAATATTTTTGAAATTCTGCTCAAGGTGGCTGCCGAAACTTCAGTTCTCCTTGCTATTTCCGGAATAGAAAGCTTTTGCAATCTTAACAATGTTGCAATCTCGATTTGTTTTCCACTCGTTATGTCTTTTCGCCGTCCCACTATGACAAATTCACAGATTCAGAAAAAAAATTCATATACAACTTAAAATCATACTTTTCACTTTGTTTCTTCGCACTTCACTCGCAGAATACTTTCTTAACAGTTACTGTTTATTATTTTCTACAAAAACACTTTATCTCCTCTATAACAACTTCACTCGATAACTTCCTTAATGAAAATGACAGCACTTTAGCTGAAATCGTCTTTTTTATACCCTTTTTATACCTCCTTTTTACCCTTTCCAGGAAGATTGTTTTAAAATTTACCTGCCTAACAAATATGTGAGATTCCCTTGTTGCATGCGAAACTCTTTTTTATCAGACTTCATCCTAAATGCATATTGTAAATTATAAATTGAAACTGTTAACATTTTCAAGTGTTTCTAATTCATTGATCACCTACTGTATATATTTCGTATTCCGCAGACGACTATTTCACGCATTATCCCAGAAGTGCTCGATGCAATATACAAAGTATTCGTCCAAGATTTTTTCAAAGTGAGTTTTTCTTTGCAAATGTACAATGCTTTTGTTAATTTTATTGTAATGTAATATGCAGTTACTAAAAACTGAAGAAGAATGGGAATGAATGTCTCAGTTGTCATTTCCCTAATTGCATTGGGGCAGTAGATGGAAAGCACGTTGTGCTGATAGCACCGGCCAACTCTGGAAGTGTATTTTATAATTATAAAGTTATGTGAAGTTCGTATGCTTTATAAAATCGGTCAACAAAATATATGGATTTATACATTTATTTATACATAGGCACACACAGCATTGTTTTGATGGGAAATGCGGATGCGGAGTACAAATTATTGTACATCGACGTGGGTTGTAACGGACGGCACTCAGATGGGGGAGTGTTCAACCGTTGCACTTTTGGTCAAGCGCTGCATACTGATCAGCTGCGCTTGCCTCCATCGAAAGCATTGACAGGCAGAAACATACCCGTTTCGTAATTCCTTGTCGTGGACGATGCATTCGCTCTACGGAAAAACATACTTAAGCCGTATGCTCAACGCGGTTTGACAATAGTGCAGCGCGTTTTCAACTTTCGATTGAGTCATGCACGCCGTATAATCGCGAATGTATTTGGTATCATGTTGGCACGTTTCCGAGTGCTACGGAAACCTGTTATGTATATTTATAACAAAATGCGTATATATATATGTGGGAGGGATGGTATTGGGAAAAGTAGGGATTTATTTTTTCAGGGTCATTCGGAGTCGAGTTCCCACATATATATATAATATATACATATATATACGTAAAATAATGAACAACTCCGCTTAAGTTTCCTTCGGGGCACTCCCGAATTTATTTAACGTAACCTTTAACAATTTTACTTCGCGCGGAAGGACTAGCGAACCGTTCGAGGGACTTCCTCTCTTCGCGATCTTTACTCAGTGATGGTCTATTAGCAACTCCATTCGCCGCCGGGAACTTAAGGTTCCCCGGTCGGAACTTTTTGGCAGACGCGCTGAGCGCACGTCTTCCGCCTTGCGCCCACACGCGCAACCTATCGGCTCAGCGGTTGACTCCGCTGGCCTTGCACATTTTTGCACGGGCCAGCCGAAACCGGAGCGGCCGCCCGTGTTTTATTTCCGGCCATTCAACTGCCGGCTAAGGGGTTTTGTTTGCCCAGCGGTATCGATTTTACAATTATCGATTCTAATCGATACCGCTGCGCAACAAACCAACCTATTTGTATGCCGAAAAGACCAAAGAAGTAGTGCTTGCCTGCTGCGCGCTTCACAATTATTTGATTACAACAAATAAAGTCAAATACGCACCCAGTAATTCGTTCGATCAATACGACGCCGAAGGAAATTTGAAGAGTCCGGGCAAATGGCGTTCAGAAAGTCAGGTGGCAGGCACATTGTTTCCTCTCGAAAATCTTCGACATTGTACAGATGACACGAAAGAAATCCAAAGAGAATTCGCTGCCTATTATGTCGATGAAGGGGACGTCGAATGGCAATACGGCCACCTATGAATTGTTATTCAACGAGCGGATAAAGGTTTTGAAAAATAAAAGATTCGCTGATTATGCTACTAGTTTTATTAGACTTTTATATATTTTTTTTTTGCTATTTTATTAATAATGTTGCTAATAATTCATTTGGTTCCTTATCGTCATTGGCAATCGATGTCATTGGTTGTATGAGTGATGATGGTGATAATGAACGCTGCGGTGTGAACCAAGAAAAGGCGCTTTCATTTTGAGCACTGCCTATGTTGGATTGCACGAAAATCATTTAATTTATATTTTCAACTGGCACGTTTTGTCCACATTGATCTATAAATTCAACTGGTGATAATTAGGGTGTGTCCGTAACATGTTTCCATGAAATACATCATCAAACGTGATATTTTGTAGCGCAACGTTCGCGCTTTTGCTTCTGGAAGTGTTCGCAATTCCGCCAAAAGATTGTCGTAGAAGGTTGAATTTTTGTCCGATGAATGCAACGCAGCTACAGCACTGTTCAGAAACTGCATTGCCTGTGCACTAGAAGAACCGGCGGATGATGATGGTGACGGTGGTGGCGTGGGCATCCTCGTACATTGACGTTTACGTCGATTGCCGACTGCAACTTCAGATGTTGACGCTTGCGACGGATCTGAAAACTTATCCACTATGAAACTATCAATGGCAGCGGATTCCTGCAAGCAACAATCGATTAATTTATAAAATTGGAAGAGAAAGACGATAGAGAAAAACTATACCAAATGCAACTTTGATGTCGAAGATGTTGAGTGTTCTACACTATTAGCTTCCAAAAACATCAATGCCTTGAAAAATTTCCAAGTGATGGCTTTCAACTAATTTGCGCCTTGTCCAGATTTCTTTTTTCGCAAATTGGTCAAATTTACCATGAAAGTGGTGCGCAGCTATAGCCATTTCGCTTTCGCTTCATTTATATCCACGCCATCCATAGCCCAGGATGCTGCTCTACAGAAGGAATTAAACGATTTATGTCATCGTTGAGCCATATGTGTTGAATTTTTCTGGTGCCTGAAGTTGATCTACGCTGCCGACCTCGTGGCTTCGATTGCAAAGGCGGAACAAAACTGGAGTTGGTGCCATCCTCTTCCCGAATAAATTCTTTTAACATCTCCCAATCTGTGAAGAGAATATCAAGTAACTGGTGCCGTTTAATTTAATTTGGTTAAAATTGATTAGTAATCCAAACAACCCACCTGAAAATATCTCCAAATCACTAAACAACATTTAAATTTACTCGCTCTTTAATTTTCAAACTCACTAGTCCACATTCACTGATTGAATGAAGAATAAATAACAAAACTTCACTCGTCCAGCTAATTTTAAGGTAAGCCAAATGATAGTTATAGTAACAATACCTACAGTTTATGACGATATTGTCGCCAGAGATAAGCGAGGCGCGCCTTACTAAGGGTTAATTGTATATTACCCTTCTTGCGCAAGGCGCCTTTCTGCTGCAATTTTCGCCTGCTCGCCAATTACTGCGGGTTTTTTCCGGTTAGCTAGGCAGCTACATTTTCAAAAACAATTCCAAATAAGCGAATCCTTATTTCGAAAAGCAATGTTCGATGGCTACATGTGGTTCAAACATGTGAAGTCCTAATTTCGCGCAAGTACATGTTTTGTGACTGTCACATGCGCATGTAAAAATGTAGCACATGTCACAACTCACATGTGGCGAGGTAGTACACGGCATGTAAAAAAGTTACATGTTCCCATGTAGTATGACTGCTACATGGGTACACATGCGAATATGTACCGCATGTGAGTGTCCAAAAAGGTGCTAGTATACGGCTTGTAGCCAATGTGACCACATGATGACGTCAAAATAGCGTCAGAGCCACATGCGCATGGGGCTTTTTACATGTCGTGTACTGCCGGCTAAAGGAAGGTCTTGGTTCTGGCAACGAACTGAAAGTGCCTTCAGTTCTGGCATTGTAAAGTCTGAACTGAAGCATGGGTGGCTCACCGATGGTTTGGAGGTGCATAACGAAAAATGGCGTTGGCTCTTTAGTCAAGATTAACGGCATCATCCGTAAGGAATAGTATTTGCAACATTTTGGAAGAAAATTTGCCAAACGTAATTCCATTTGAAGTTATGGAGTGGCCAAGTCAAAACCCAGATTTAAATCCAATTGAGGATGTGTGAGCCTACATTAAAATAGACTTAGCGAATTACAGTGAGCTTCCACCAGATATTAACGAATTATGGAATCGAATTCTTGATCTCTGGAATAGTGTATTTATATCTAATTATGCCTAACCGAGTCGAAGAGCTTTAAAAAAATAAAGGATATTGGACAAGGTATTGAAATTTAGAGCGGTGCAAAAGTGGACAACTGTAGTAAAGATATTCTGATGAAGTTTTCTTTATTTCGTTAAGTAGTTCAAAATGGAAATGTATATGGTTTTAATAATCTTAATTAAAGAATTTAGATTTGAAAAGTTATTTCATTTTATCGCATTTTTGTACGAAAAAACTCTGCTACAATTCAAAAGTCATAATCACTTGCTCACTTTTGCTCTTCATACCCAAATTTGAATCTGACAACGGGAGCAATCGAAATGAATATAAATTTTTCAGAGGAAACAGACAAAACTTTGAAATTCTCAAATAGTATATTATTATACTAAGTTACATAAAAAACCAACAAGCATTTCACATAAAAGCTCCTTGAAGAGACTTGTGAATTCTTAAAATCGCCCGATAGTCATTATTAGATAAAAATCCTTGCTTGGCTTTTTCTTGGACCCTTTCGAGTTTAGATACGATGGACAAAGAAGATGGATTCATTGCTAAACACTTGTCGATGAATTTCATGCTCTCTCGCGACCAAAATATTGATGGGGCTTTTAAGTTAGCCTTTTCTCGGAAATTAGTTGGAAGCCATCTTTTACTATTAGGCCCATCTAACCGATTTATTAAATATCTGCAACGATGCCTCCAGTTGTTATTAACTCCTTGTATTTGTTCAGCGATAAATGATCTTGGCTTGAGTCTTTTTTCTTGAATATGAAAATTCTTCGTTGATGGTTGAGAATGCGAGCATGATTGTTTCGGCAAATCCAAATCATTTTGACCATTACTTACATTTTCATTTGGCTCTATAATCTTTACATCCGTTTGTAAAGTTAATTCCGCATTTAATTTCTGCTTTTCTTCATCAGTCAGAGAAGTATCTAAATGTTTTTCAGTCAATATGCGAGGACTTATTTTAAGTTTAGGAAGTTCCCTTACTTTTTTCAAATTACGGTATTGTTGAATAAGATCTTCGTAGTTTTCTTGCTGCTGCGAAGAAAAGATGAATCTCCAATGCTCATAAATTTCACGACGTGTATTATCAGGAACAACATCCATATTAACATTTCCTTTTAAATTGTTAAGTATACTTGTAATTGCTTGAACATTTGCTTTACCTTCATTGAGTCCTGTTTGGCCGATCAAAATCATATTGAGAACCTTACGAATTCTTTCTGCTGCTTTCGATGCATTTTTGGTCTCTCGATTTTGTACGGCCTGTAGATGTTTGTACAAAGTCTCCACATTCCCTAAATTTTTCTCAAGTTGCAAGAGATGGAGCTGCAAAAATTTTATAACGGCTTCTCTTCTTTTTGGAATGTTTTGTGGTTTTTCAATTTCTTGTGGTTTTAATTTATTCGATAACTTCTGAATAACATCCAGGAATTTCTTACGAAAATTGTCTTGATTCGAAGGTAAACCTTCTATGATAAGAGCATACCCGACAGATGTCCATTCTATTTTTGCCTTCATATCATACTTCTCACAATTTCTACGCAGAAATTTATTTCCTCCCATTGAAAATAAAAATGTGCTCTGAAGTTTAGTCAAGTAAAATTTTGCATTGCATAATTTATCATCGTTTTCCTTGGAATTGTCTTCTTTTCGGTTAGGTTGACCATTTTTTGATATTCCTACCATCTTCTTATCCAAACATTCGATCATTTCACTACTATTGATTGGAATAAAATCGGGGAGAACCTCTAATGCACGATCTTCATTCTTTGAAATCGATATGCTAAGATTATCAGTTATGTCTTTTGAAAATTTATTGTACGCAATTCTGCTCTCTTCCGTTGATTCTTCAGATTGCGGTTTTTCATTAAATATAATTTCAACGTTTTTGCAAATCTGATCTATTTCTTTTTGGCATTTTGCAACATCGTCCAAATCCTTTGGGATATCTTCAAACTCCTCCGAGCTTAAGTTCACCTCAGAATTTGGTTTATGTTTTTTAATATTTGGCGAAAAGGGATTTACAACATAATTATTTTTTACAATTTTACAGTCCGGTTGTCCTTCAACCTTCTCATTGTTTTTGTGCTTAAAATGTTTTTGGCTATTCTTCCGCGCCATTAAATAATCCAACCCAACCGCATTTAAAAATCTTCCATAGTACTGTTGCGTAGTGACTTTGGATGAAAATTTGAAGAAAACGTTACTGTATGGACGGGACAAAAGTGAACACCCCATACCACGTGTAAATGGAAATTTGATAAGCACATCATCGTAGGATTTTGCATAGGATTTAATTTCACTAAGCGCAGGAGGATACTCGTAGAACTTTAAAGTACTCTTGCAATTATCGGATAAATGACCTTTCTCAGCACAAATACAGCAATACCTATTTTGATTCCATTCAAATTCCTTATTTGGATACTCATTTGGCTCCGTCTAAAACAAATGAGATTTGTTAAAAATCGTTTTTATTTACAAAGTATTTACCGTGGAATGATAACGACGCCACTTATCAGGACAGTGTTCGATGCTGTGACCTCTTATTTTACAAATTGGACATACGAGCCTGTTTTCATGAGAACACATCTTACAACATTTAGTAAAGTAATTGGTTTTATCCCCACACTGAAAGGAAAAGAACAATTCATAATCAAGTTTAATAAAGATTTTATTTTACAGAATATAAAAAGAATACCACAACGACCTACTAATCAAACATTACCAACTTAAGGAATTTCGAATAACATCGGACGGAGTAAAAGTCTCTACCTCATCTTACTCGATGCAAAAATTGCAAATACATATCTCGAAATTTAAACATATTCATTTGTCGAGATTTCTATAGTAACTTGGAATAATCATAGCGGAAGTCTATACATACATACATAATTATAAATTATTTATTAATTCGTTGAAAATTAATTAGAAAAAGTATTATATCCTTCAAACTGTTCGTTATTTATACAAAATTTGTTGCATGCATTTTTCGAGCTGAAGTTTTTCATTACTTTTTAAGTTATAATTAACTCTGTTGAGGAGAAACATAATCAGCTTTTCTGATGAATAAATTAAATGTTATGTTTGTTGTAATGTCTAAAATTTGTATGCAAATCATAAAAAGCAAAATATTCGCTGATCTTGAATAACTCGAATAATCTAAAATTCGATTTCTCAACGCTTCTCTGCCTGTTCGAGATACCTTGTTGCTTTTTTTCTATTCTAACTTTTACTTGCTTTTGTAATTGATTGAAGTCAGTAATTCGAAAAATAAAAATTCGTCGGATTTTTAAACAAAACAAGGTTAATACAAAGCATTAATTCATTCATCCGATTATTGTCACTTGCTATGGTAAATAAAAACTGCATACTGTGAATTAGCCAAAAGAGTCAAATTTCATAATGCCTAGCTAGTTGCAGAATAGACGTGGAAGAAACAACTATATTGAGTGTACGAAATAAAGTAGGTTAATTTATTTTTTACGGTAGTGTTTTCATTCGATCCATCATAACAACAATATATCTACCTTTCAAAGATACATACAATTTTATTTATTGAAAATTCATTGTATTGCAAATTACAAAAACATTAAGAAAAAAGTAAATTAAGAAAGCTGATTTGTCACCTTATACAGAAAGTCAATGAGGTTAAAATTGAAATTGGAAAAGCGCGACATCGATGAAACCGGCCGTTTTACTTTTACCATAGTTAGTATAATTATAAGACACTTGGAGAAAATCTATGGGTCTGAAAGAGCGCGCCAGAGCACGTATATAAAAGGAAGACAAAATCTTGGGAGAGTCAATTCTTCCACGTAAGCACTTAAAAGCAAACAAAGCTCACATCTCTCATCAAGGGTTTCAAGCGAAATAAACATTAGTTTCTCGGCATATGGATGCAGATCAAACAGATTTAGCCAAGAAAGACCACAAAGCAGGAACCTCAAATATATACGTAGAACCCGTTCAATGCGGTGAATATGAACTGGGTAGATAGGCAACTAAATAATTCAAGCTTAGCGCAATATTGGCCTAACAAACGTATAGTAAAGCAATTTGGTGATGTGTTGATCATCTAGCTACTTGGACCTACGCCTAATGAAACCAAGAATTACGTTCGCTCTACCAATGATGGCATTAATATAAGCGTCAAAAGAAAAGTTATCCTTGATCAAAATGCCCGGGTCCTTTACTTTCTCAACCATAGGCAATTAGCAACCGTCAAGTACAAGGTGGCACAAAATTAATCACCCTATCGGAAGATGTTATAATTTTTGCAAATGGCGTCGTATGTCAATCATATTTTACATTTGTGAACTAGACAGCTGCAGAATACAAACAGACATAGAATGGATCAGTATACTCCGCAACAGCATGGAATAATTGTGTTGTGTCGTCAACTATGATTAAAATAAAAGTAATACAACACGGGAGGGACTTGATAACCACAAAAGAAAAAAGTAATCGAGGACTTAGGCGGATCCGAACTCACCATCGTCGGGTTGTCAGCCGGACCGCCTGAACTATTGCGCCACCGCTCGACTGAAGCTCCGGCTTGCATCCAGCTGGATTTATGTCGACGCTAGTCGATCGGCTCCACGCTGCCCGAGGATCACCGCTATCCTTTGTGCATTTGGTTCAATGCATTTTTCGCCTATAAATAGCCCGCTCGAGCAACGAATCGGTACTCAAAGCCTTGCAATCAGACAGGTCAGTTTTCGACCACGAGTCCTCAGTCCTCTTTCGACTATTTTGCATCCTGCGTTCAGTAAGCGCTCCATAATCCCTCTCCCCACAGTCGCCTCATCAACTGGAAGAAATTCCTTGAACACAGTCGAGTGCTAGTCACTACACAAATAAATTTGCTTTTCAACCAACCCACAATTAAGGCTGAACAGCTCAAGTTTTCAAAAATCAAGTCGACCAAACAGAAGAATGTTTTCACAAGCTAAAATGTTTCGGTACACCCACAGATAATTTTCTGACTAAAAACCTTCCCGCTGAATTACTCGCCAAATGGGAACAGGGTTTAGGGGATAACACAACCCTACCAACTTATGATAATTTTATTAAATTTCTGGAAACACGCTTCCGCTCTCTTGAAGTAATTCAAAAATTCCATCAAAACAAGGCACTTTAAACTCCGACAAAACCTAACAAGGAAGCATACATGTTCTTCAATAAAACGTCAAGCTGCCCCAAGTGTAAATCAGACCATGTCTGTCTTATACAAATGTCAGGACTTCAAGAGATTAACATCAAGCCAGCGCTTCTCGTTTGTTGTTAACCTAAAACTTTGCAAGAATTGTCTCAGTTCAAGGTATCCCACTGACAAGTGCCCAAGTCGCATTAGGTGTTTCAAATGTCAACACCGACATCATACCTTATTACATAACGAAAAACTAGAGAAGCCCAAGACAGTCCAGAAATCAGCAGAAGAGTACCGGAACCCGGTACAAACCACAATGCGAATTCGCAAGCTCCGCACTCATTTTTCGCAAATAGCTTCAACGCGGGTATGCTGTCCACAGCACTGTTTATAGCCACAAGCACTTCAGAAAAAATTTTTCCTCTAAGAGAATTAATCGACTCCGGCTCCCAAGTTTCCTTTATTACGCGATCCGCCGCTAAGAAACTAAACCTTAAAAGCCGTTCTTCAATGCACGGATCAACCAACCACGGCCCACCCAAAATCGCCTCATCGCGTGTCACATTCATACTGGGCCCCCGTATTCCCTCTCGCTCGTGTTTTGGTCGACCGGGCTAACTTTTTCATGTGTGCGTTCTAACCACTTAGTACTAGTCGCCCATTCAGCAAATTTTTGTACTGGAGATAGTGACAACATTCAAATTTCCCAAATCAAAACATTTTGTCATTAATGACTTGAAGGTGTAGTGTTTCTATAAAAAATTACTTAATCTAATACTTACAGTACATATTTCGCAACTATTTCAATAATTGCACTGTATTTGACTTCACTATTGAGAAATGAAAACTAAGTGAAACCTCCGCTTGTGATGAAAGGATCATCATACCTTGAAGACGGTTTTGTGGCATTTTTCAGCACAACTACAGGCAAGGATATTTCTTTTACACGATAATTTCCCCAGTTCAGCACTTTAATTGGTTGGTTCGTGATTGGTTGGTCCATGCACTGAAGAACGGCTTTAAGGATCGATGTATTAATATGCCGGTAACAAGTTTAGGAAACACACAAACAGCAAACGCCCGAACACAAGTTACAGTGAACATTCAGTCTGCCCACACACACTTTGAAACAAGTATATCTGCGTTAGTTCTGGACAAAATAACAGGCATGATTCCAACGGAAACCATAAGAAACCGAACTTTGCGAAACCTGGCCACATAGATGTGTTTTTAGGAGTTGATGTGTATTCCGACAAAGTCGTTGACGCAATCATCAAGGGCGGTAAAGGAAGACCAAAAGCACAAAATAAGCTATTAGGGTGCATTCTAATGTGTAAGATCTCCTATGCTTCACAAACATCGCAAGCTTTTACCACTCAAATAGACTTTTGCCATTCCCTTGATCAACAACCTAAAAAATTCTGGGAACAAGAAGGAATAATGCAAAGGGTGACTCATTTCGAGGACGAAGAATGCGAACAAAACTATCGCTCTACACATCAACGACTGAGCAACGGGAAATGTCAGGTGGAACTGCCGTTTAGTAATCCTAAAGGACCACTTCTAGGGCAATCTAGGCACATCGCCTATAAACAATTCATCCAGTTAGAGAAAAAACTCCTCAAAAATCCAGAGCTTCGCACTCAATACAAGCAGTATTATATAAAGGAGTATATACAACTAAACCACCTCATTGAAGCCCCAAGGGAACAAATTGCACACAAGGTACAACCTAAAGAAAACAATGACTATTACCTGCCTCACCATGCAGTTGTATAGGAGAACTCTAGTACAACGAAATTACGAGACGTGTTCAATGCATCTGCCAAAACAAGCAATGGACTCTCTTTAAATGAACAACTATTGACTGCACCCAAAATTTAACCCACTTTATAAGCAGTCCTACTGCGATGGCGCTGTTTCAAATTTGCATTCACGGCGGATATCAAGAAAATGTATAGGATGATGCAAGTGCACCCAAAACATCAACGTTTTCAAAGGATATCATAAAAGATTACCAGCTTACGACGGTTACATTCGGGTTTGCTCCTGCACCCTACCTGGCAATGCGCACGCTACAACAATTAGCATATAACGAGAAAACAGGGCACTTCTTAGTTATTCAGACCTTGGTAAGAGGCTTTTGTGTTGACGATATGCTAAATGGTACTCATGACATACAAACCGGGTTGAGGTTACAAAAACAATTACTGTCGATAATGGCCAAAGGAGGATTCAATCTCCGTAAGTGGATGGCCAATCACCCCCAATTAATTGAACGAATTCCAAAAGATCATCGTGAATTACGAGGAGTATTCGACGTACTAAATCATGAATCCTTTAAGACGTAAGGCATTCATTGGCAACCACAAACGGATAATTTTCACTTCTCAATTCAAATGCCCGAGCTCGAACAAATCTACACTAAGACGTTAGTGTTGTCCGAAACAGCTTCACTATTTGATCCTCTGGGATGGTTATCACAAGCGATTATCAAGGCCAAGATCTTCACGGAAAATGTGTGGGTACAAGGGTTAGAGTGGGATGAATGCCTCCCTGATGCCCTAACTTCAGACTGGATACAGTTCAGAAAGGAACTAAGCCTTATAAATCAGATTTCAATTCCGCGGTGGATAGAATATTCTCCATAAACAGAATCATCGGGCTACAGGGATTTTGTGATGCATCAATACAAGCATAAGCAGCTCTAGTACACAGGGTGTTCAGAGGTGGGAGGGAAATATTGCAGGAGGTGAAAGGTCAGGCCGAGACAAGCAAAAAATTGTAGGGGTGGGCGGGGATCATCTCGCACCGTTCGGCAGTTACAGGGTGATTCGTAAATCACGATGTTGTCTTTTATGGGAACCGCTCTTGCATTTTCATCTCTTTTTCTACGCATCGCAGCGACCCCAAACTGGTCTCAAGAAATCACTATTTCGAACCCCTTTCCAAAAAGGCAAACACCGCCCCCTACCCCCAATCCCTTGGCCACAATCACTTCTGGAAGTTAAAAAATTAACTTTTATTTCCCGATTTTTCAACTTTCGCCCCACTTTTCTCCGAAATTCACGTTATTAACATACCTACTTTTTATTTTTTTTAAGTTACCTATCTAATTACATTTCCAAAGCAAGCAGCAAGATGTCCTTGTTCTGGATGATCCAGGATCAAGCGAAAACGATAAAGCTGCAAAGCCAGCTCATGGAGCGACAACTGCGACAATCTATACAGCCAAAACTCCTCCCAACGTATGCAACGCAAAGACTAACCAGGAAGCACCACAAGTTCCCTTGCCTGCATACAGGCCATTAAATAGGAGAGACTTTGTTTGGCCAGATAATATCTGGGATACTGTCCAAAACGCTTCTATAGATTGGGACACTGTATTCCAAGCTCAACGGGGCTCCCGGTTCCGGTTAAAGGACGGTGAAACGCTACGCTTCTACCGGATCGGCAAATCAAGCCGATTCAAGGTGAAATTCGCCAAACCAACCAATCGTAGGTTAGTGTTACGACGTACTGGGTTGGAGATTCTATGATATATAAAAAAAACTAAGATGCCGACGAAAAGGAGCAACTGAGGGAAAAAAGGAAGTAGGCAGGGAGAGATTTTGATGTACGTAACTTAGGGACTGTGAATTTTTGTAGCGACAATTTCTGTGAAATTATAAAGAATTTAAGCAATATCAATCAATCTTTTCGATCCCAGATTTGCCAACTTCACAACTGCACATTTCGAACCAGTCAAACCTGAATTGATTTCAATCACTTAGTCCATACACCATCTCCCTTTTTTCTTTTTTTTTTTTGCAAGTCATTTTCGAATCCTGACTGATTTTAGTCCTACACCTTGTCCTTTGCTAAGAATGTGCGCGCTTAAGACTCCAGCCTACCTTTGTTTATTTATTTATTTGCGCTTAATACAAGCTACATACAGGAAAGTATTAAAAACTAGAAATTAAACCAAAAACTAAAACTAGAACTAGTCAAGAACTAATCAGCTAGGGAAGGTAAAGGGGCGGGCAAAGCGTCTAGGGGGGTATACAAGGCTGTTCCTAAGTGACGCTTTACTCAGGTGGAAGTCAAAGGAAGGGAGGGAGTTGGCTTCAACGGGTAACCACAAAAAAAACCAATTCTTAATTTTTTGGACTATGACTCCTTGTTTGTGCCGTCCATTGCAGTTCTAACTTTTAAGATACTAATACAATTTTTACTTTTCTTCTCTTCCAAAGTCCCCGAATTCAGATTAATTAATTTTAGTTGTTTTCTTAGTTCAAGTTGAATTATCTTGTATTATTAACGTTTAGTTGATTATTTTTATTTGAATAAATTATTGTTTACATTAAACATTGAATAAATTGAAGTATTTTTTAGTAGTGCAAAGAAAAATCGAGTTGTCGTTTTCTTGCACACTCTTGATCCAACCCCTGTCCTACAACACTTCCTTCAACCGCTTTAGTCACATATAGGCTAAAACAGTACTACCGACTGATCGACAAATTCTACAAAACAATTTTTTTTTCTCAGAACGGAAGAGTATAAGGATTTTTCCTAGTACAGGGTGTACTCGATAATGCGCAAAACTAATGAGGGCAGAAAACACTGTGTAGGCCTTTTTCTGGATGTGGCGCAAGCCTTTGATAGAGTACGGCACGAAGGGTTCCTACATAAATTAAGAACACTGCTACTCGAGAAATTCCATGGGATCTTAACACGCTATATTCAACACAGAACATTCAGGATTAGATATAATGAACACCTTAGCAAAACGTACCCTATTAACGCAGGAGTGCCCCAAGGCAGAGTGCTAGATCCAACTCTATACTTACTTTACACTGCTAAACTCCCAACCAACAAACAGCTCATCATAACCACATATGCAAACGATACCGCTGTATTAATAACTCACCCGACCTACACATCGGAGAGAGCTCCAAAATCACGCAATCCAAATTATGCATTAGCCCAAATGCGAGCAAGTATGAGCAAATCATATTCACACTTATAAAACCTACGTGTAAACCAATTTTGATCAATTATAAATCCGTAACTGTAAAAATGAGATTAGGAGGACTACACCTAGACAGTCGTTTAACATGGAAAACCCATATCAATAAAAAATGCGAGCAACTAAAGCTATTCTCTAATAACCTATACTGGCTCCTTGACAAAAAATCTTAGCTCGACATCAACACTAAAATTGTGATATACGAATCAATCTTTAAGCCCATCTGGACCTACGGACTCCAGTTATGGGACTCAGCCGAAACATCAAATTTAGCTAAAGTGCAGAGAGCCCAAACCAAAATAATCAGAGCAAACCTAGGGACCCCAAGATACGTTCGCAACCAAAACGTTATAACAGTTACCAACACCAACACCATCGAACAAGAAGCTGCTGAGGTCACCGAAAATTACCCCAACCGACTGGCTATTCACTATAACGAATCAACTAAAAACATACTAAAATCAAAAAAATATTCCCGACTCAAGCGCCTTGACCTGCTGGAGGCTGGAGTTACTATGTATATATTAACCAAACAAGTGCTCCGCACAGTAGTCAACATGGGACATCAAGAATCCAGGCAGGTAGATAGTACCGGACAAGTAGTCAACTCCGTGATTGTCAGCCTAATTGACGTCAATTTTGCCCGCATGGAGACTGTTCAGACTTAACGCTTCATGCAATTTATTAAGCTTAAGTTAAGTACTTTACACCGCAAACTAAATGTAAACAAACATTAAGTTGAGCGATAGGTACAGCGAAAAGCTTTTCCATGCGCAAAGAGTCTCAAGCACGTCACAGGCACGCTACGTCAGCACCTTGACCATCCATGTCAAAGGCGAGCTTTGCCAGCAATTTGGCTGACATCATTAAGCACCTGTAGAGGCAACTGCCCCCAAAAGCGCGCACAGCTGACTTCACACTTGGGAAAGACTTTCCGCTTCCCAGTTATGTAATTTAGATATTAAGTACTTCTTTATTCGGTATAAATATCATCACTTTTGAATAAACTAAGCACTCTGGATAATCAACTGGGACTTTTCACTTTGGAGCTGTGCTGCTAAGCTACTCCATCCCTCGTTAAGGAACTTCGGAGCCGTGCTCTAAAGTAACTCCAAATTTCTTCTACTCACATTGGAGCCGTGCTAATAAGCAACTCCAATCAGCGACACTCAGAGCCTAAGCTCCCGTAGCTGCTCAAGAGGAGTCCTGCCCTTCGGCTGACGTCTACCCAACATCTCCCAGGTTTAACCGCTCCGGGATTACACAATTGTATTTCGGTCAGATCGACACAACGCAGGGACATCGCAATTACGGTGATACGTGGGTTTGTGCTCAAGTATCCCGCATCGAGTGCCAAGGCTTCGCACCTTGGTTAACTAGAAGCACTAGCAGTTGATAGACGGCGCTCAATCAAAGCTTGTGCTTCGTAAGATAGGCAAAAGAGCCATCGTAAACACTGGTGACCCCGACGTGATTCCTGCATTGGCGTTTCCGTTTTTCAACTAAACAATCCACTTACGATGGAGACATTGGGAGCAGTCCAGGACAAGACTGGAGCCGCCATTCAGTCGATAATTTCAAATTACAAGAAAGATTCGGCTGATCGCAAGAGGTTAGAGTACTACAAGGAAAGGTTAGGCGACTCCAAGAAGCCTAGGATTCGTTTGAGGCTACAGACAACCTCATCCGAACAAAGTACGGAGAGCAACACTCATCCGTACTTCGCGAAAAATTATTATGAATCCGTCAGGAACACTTATGAAGAATATGCTCAAATCTTCCAAGAGAACATAATCAAGTTGGCAGCAACCATGGACTCCGATCAAAGAACAAGGCTCCAGGCTCCACCCATGGGACAAAAAATCCCAACACCAACTTCCCCTGAATGCGCTAAGAGCAAGACTCTTTCAGCACCGGCTAGAAATCCCAAAGGGGTTTCAGCAGTCGACCATAGAATACCCTCAAGCGGCAAGGGAACTGATACCGATGCTGAACTGTTGCTAAGACTCGGACGAAAGCAACAGGTAACAATAGCCTCATTGACCAGGTTCCGGAACAGAATAAAACAGGACAGTCAGCCGTGCTCAAAGGAACCCTATGAAGATCCACCATAAAGCGTTTCTGGGCACAAATTGAAGATTTCCAACATACATAGTATATCGGAATTAGCCGACGAACCAAACATTGAAGCCTGCGCAAGGATGACACGCACGCAAACATTGAAGGCTACGAGGCAAACGAATACAAAATTTTGGAAGAAGAAGTCCATGACACGCTCATTACTATAGCAGAGAAGCTGGGAACCGTAAGCAAAGACAATATGCAAGCACCCGCACAATCAATCGCAATAATCAATGTCCATGATGCAAAGGAAATCATCCTCTATTCGCATGTCAAAGGTTCTTGCAGCCAAACGGCTGCACTTCCTAAAAAGGTCCAATTTGTGCATCAACTGTCTTGAACAGGGCCACACCGTTTCGAAATGCACTTCGAGAGTATGCTCAAAAAGGCACAATACCCTAGTGCACTTAGATCAGAACACATTTTCCCCTCCAAGGCCAAACCAGTTTTCAGCAAAAAAGGCATATTCAGAGCCATCTCTCTCAGAAAACAACGCGATAACACTATCAACAAACGGCACGCAGCCAAAACGAGGTTATATTTTGCTAGGAACTGTGTTAATGCACCTTGAGGATCAGTCTGGGGCTCTTGTGGAATATCGAACAGTTCTCGATTCGGGGTCCCAGTTAAATTTAATAATAGAAAAACTGGCACAAAGGCTTGGTCTGCAAGAAACACCAGATCTCATGCACATCGAAGGAATCGGGCAAGGCAAGCAACGTGCTCAAAGACGAGTCAACGTCGCAATCAGCTCAAGAACTAGTGGATACAAAACTAGATTAGAAACGTTCACATTGCCAAAGATAACTTCACGTCAATCAGCTGAAACGCTAGATATTACAAAATGGCATATGCCCAATAATATTCAGTTGGCAGATCCAGAATTTAATCAACCAGACCGAATTGATTTTCTCATTGGCGCTGAAATTTATTACGACATCATGTCAGTCGGTCAAATACGGCTAAAAGAGTCCTTACCCTCTCTACAGAATACATTGTTTGGATGGGTAGTCTCAGGCAAAATCCAAGGAGAATCTCAGCCCAGAGCCACATGCGGCATCCGTAGCGAAGAAGAGCAGATCAGCTGTTGGAAAGGTTTTGGAACCTCGAAGAAATCGGCTCAACTGATGAGCTTTTAAATCTCACAAGTTCAGAGCAAAAATGTCTTACTCACTACAATAAAAACGTGAGAAGAAATGCAGGAGGAAGGTTCATAGTCAAACTACCATTTGTTCGAGAACCAGGACTGCTAGGAAACTTGAGACATCGCGCTCAAACGATTTCTTTCCCTCGAGCGGAAGCCCATCAAACGCCCAGAGATCAAAGCTCAATACGTAGATTTCATGCGAGAATACATGAAACTGGACCATATGCGGAAGGTGAACCCGGCTGAGATAACGAAGCCACACTACTTCCTCGTGCATCACTGCGTCATCAAACCATTATCAAGTTAAACGTCGTGCGGTGCAGTCGTGGTTTTGTGTACCTGCCTTTGTTTAATAATTACGCAAATCTCGTTCGCGGTGCTCCCATTGCTGCCGGCCCTTGTTACCACATAGCTTGTTCTGCTGAATTCGCTCCTGTGTCGTCACCTGCTTCGTCGTGCTGTTTCAACCGCTTTTCTCACCTGTATCGTCACTGTGTTTTGGCTTCCGCGATGAGCGCCTGTAAGGTATGCAATGGAACTCTTGCCGGAGACTTGATTGAATGTGATGAGGTTTGTGGGCAATCTTTTCACGTTGCTTGCCTAAAGCGCGACGCTAGATCACTTTCTTCGGCTGCTCTCCCAACATGCAATGATTGCTCTGACATCAAGCCATGTCATGTTCTCCGTGCTTTGGCTACCGTTGCTGATTCCATCTCTAAAGAGCAATCCCACCTTGGCGCGAAGTTGCAGCCCTTAAAGGCAAACTGTTCCAGCTTTCAGACCTTCTCAGAGGAGCTCTCTTCTATCAACTCGAAATTGGACAGAATTCACAGCATTATCGTCGCCGCAGACTAAAAAACGGAGGCACTTTTTGCGAAGTCTCACGTGCTGTCTTCCAATTTATCTACAGCAGCGGCACAATTGAGGACCTCTACTCAACGTTTTCCGTCGCCGATCTTCCTGCGTCAGTTTTGCCTGCTGTTGACGATGTCCGCCGGAGTATGAAGCAGATTAGGAATGACCTTGGCTGTTGCTCAGCGGCTGTCTTTGCTAATGCTGCGCTCGCCTACCCGCAAGATCGCCCTCTCCGCTGTCGCCTGCTATTGCTGCCCCATCCCTGTTTCCTCAGAGCACTGCTGAATCTTCATCTGTCCTACTGCCATCGATATCACCCCTGGACCTGTTTCCGCACCGTCTCCTCCCACTGCACCATCTTCGTCGTCTCAGACCGCTGCCGCCCTGGCCCCACGCCCCACCTCAGTCGATGTCAGTCAATCGGTGCATCGTTCTCTACCCAGACTACCGACTCGGACCTCGCTACTCCGGTCAGTAAATTCGGCACTCTCTGGTCCGAAAATGAGTGGAATTGTAGGCTGGAGAAATTGCATCGCGCCAACGTTCATACGTCAGAGTCATCTTCCATACTCCTTGTGGATGGTGCCCCTCAACTAGCTGATGCGACCTGGGTCCGTGATTTTTTCAGCAAGCACTTTTCTTTTCACCCCTTTGCCTGCGTGAAGCTCCGCTCCTCCAGCCCCAGTGAGTCATCCAAATTCAAAGGAATTATTCACCAGAAGTACGCTTGGCTGTTCTCCACCCCCGTTAGCTACCCTTCATCCCTCAGTAAAATCAGGATTTCACCATGGATCTCAGAGTCTGTAAGCTCTAACCACAGCCAAAACATTAAATCTAAGTCTAACCCCAGCCCTAGCGATAAATCTAAGTCTAACCCTAGTCCTAACTTTAAATCTAAGTCTAACCCTAGTAATACAGGGTGCGGCAAAATAACGTTGACTACTTGTTACTTTACTTTGTACTGTTATATTGAAACGTCCACATTGTTGTATATTTAATATTCGTTCCCCAACGGTTAATGGTTGCTTTACTATTGGCTGCTTCATCTTCTTTCATCTAGTGCGCTTTATTCAGGATTTCAAGTAAAAGGTCTGCAATTATTGCGTTATTTGAAAATGGAAAAAGGCAAATTGAAATTGTTCGAACTCTCAAAACAACTGGTATCTAAGACAATCAAGCGATACCAGGAGCTGGGCCATGAAGGTGATCGTCTAGGAAGGGGAAGAAAACGAACTGCCAATACGTTCAAGAATCGCCAGATTATCCAAAAGCGTATTTGACGAAATCCAAAGGTCTCCATGCGAAAAATAGCCCGGAAAACTGGAATCAGCGGTAGATCAGTGCGTACAATGGCCAAAGAAGAGCTCGGGCTTAAGGCATACAAAATGAAGAGATTTCAACTCCCCACCGAAGCAAACAAACGTGTACGGTTAGAAAGAGCGCGTGGGCTTCTGCATCGCGCCGAAGGTTCCGGTTGGGAAAAAATTCTGTTCACGGATTAGAAGTTGTTCACGATTGAGCAATCGTACAATCGCCAAAACGACAGGATTTGGTCAACTGAAGCTCCTGGACCATCCGCCATAATCTAATATCGCCAAAATCCATGTTCCGTCATGGTATGGGGCGGAACTTGCGCTACTGGTAAAACACTTTTGGTTTTTGTGTGTCAAGGTGTCAAAGTGGACAGAGAAGTTTACCGCCGTGATATTTTGGAGGCCGTCATACTTCCTTGGGCCCAGCAGCACTTCGGCAACCAAGAATGGACTTTCCAAGAGGACTCTGCTCCAGCACATAGGGCGATAACGACGCAAAAGTGGTGCAGCGAAAATTAATTAACCCTATGGATTACAGCATATGGTCCATTTTGGAGGCCAGAGCCTCTACTGCGCGTCACCAAAGTTTGTAGGCCCTAAAGCAATCGTTGCGTCGGGAATGGGACAAAATATCGGTGAAAGAGGTGCGTCGTGTAGCCGAAAATTTCACGAAGCGTTTGAAGCTGTGCATTAAAAATAAAGGCGGCCATTTTGAATTTAATTAAATATGTTTATAGATGAAGATTGACTACTTTCATTTTGAAGTCTTTTGTTTTGTTTTAGTTGTTCAAAAAATTTTCATGAGCAAAAACGCTAGTCAACGTTATTTTGCGGCACCCTGCAATGCTAAATCTAAGTCTAACCCTAGTAATAATGCTAAATCTAGGTCTAACCCCAGTAATAATCCTAAATCTAAGTATAGTTTGCATGCTACTCCTAAACCTAAGTCTTCTTCTTCTACTAGCCCCAGAAATAATGGTAAATCTAAGTCTAATTCGAATCTTATTGCTAAACCTAAGTCTTCCTCCTCGGCTAAACGTATCCCCAATCCTCCCAACTCCATCACTGATCCAATTTCGGTCTTAAATCCCAATTGGCAGCTCAAAGCCGGCGTTTTCCCAAATTTTTATTTTTCTACCCCACCCAAATACCCCAACTTTGTAAAGTCTCACACCCTGTATCCTTCTACTAATTCTAGCTCTTCCTCCCCCTCCCGTCCACCTTCATCACCCACTTCGGTCCCTCCCCCTTCTTGTGTAACCCCACCCGCTCAGACTCTTGCCAAACCTTCGTTTATCGATCCTCTTCTCCCTCCGATCGTTAAGCTCACCATGCGATCCGGTGGGTCCACTGAAGGACGTTATCTTTTGTCCCGTTTTCGTGAGCACAGGATCTACGATAACGTTCGTCTGCTTCTCGCCTACCTCCACGACAAGCCCGACTCCGTATGAATTGACGGCAAAACCAAAACTAACGTGCTGGTTTCAATTCACCAAGAAGGCCTCCCTATTTTCCAGAACTCCCTTATCTTTCCCTTCGACATCATTGCCCTCACTGAAACTAATGTAACACCCAGCATCTATAGTAATGAACTTTTTCCCGCGGATTTTTCTGTCTTCCGTACCGACGCCTGCGACGATGACACAACCCCTCTTAATCGCGGCGTTCTCCTTGCGGCTCGCAATCGTTTCGATGCCAGTCTCTTCACTTCTTCTAACTCCCCTGACTGTAATTTTGTAGGTATCAAAATTTCACTAGCCCGCAAACTCCTGTATATCCTCTGTGTCTACATCCGTCCCTCGCAACCGCTTGAAGCGTACAAAGTTGCCACCGACGCGATTGATCCCCTTTTTAATATCCTAGGGCCTAATGATGAAGTCATTGTCCTTGGCGATTTTAACCTCCCTCGCCTTCAGTGGCTTCGGTCTGATGACGAACTCCATTTTATCCCCCCCAACGCCCTCTCTGACAAAGAGACTCCCTTTTCCGACCGTCTCTCTGACTCAGGTCTCTGCCAAATCAGTGGCATAACCAATAATCTTGGCAAACAGCTCGACCTGATCTTTTCGTCTGACCTAGTTAACCCGGTCGTCACCCGCAGTCCCCATCTACTCTCTACCCATATCACCCACCTCTCTTCTTATTCTTTTATCTCGCACCCCCTCTTGGCCATTCCACTTCCGAGACGTCTTACCACTTCAAATTCCGCCCAGGCGACTTCGGTAAGCTTCATCACTTACTCCGCCAATCACCGCTTCCCTCGCTCTCAGCTGAATCACAGCTCTCTGTTACTGATGCTCTCGACGTCTTCTACACCGTACTTTTGAATTGTATGGCCCAATCTGCTCCCTATCAACACCGGAAGTGCCATGCCTCCTCTTCCCCTGGTACAACAAGGAACTTCGTTCCCTACGGAATAGGAGAAACAAGCTGTGGCAGGCTTACCTAATCTCTCGCTCCGACTGCGACCTCTCCGATTACCTCTCGGTGGCTTCCATCTTCTCCACTCGCAGCGACTCCTCTTATCAAGAGTACCTAAGTCGTATGCAATCTACGTTTATCCCTGACCCTAAACGCTTTTCCAATTCATTAACATTAAAAGAAAATTCAGTGGCTACCCTTCGACTCTCAAGCTGAATGACTCTTCTTCCTCCGACCCTCAAGTTATTGCCAATCTCTTTGCACTTTACTTTAGCCAATCCTTCAGTGACCACTCTTCCGAGCCTGACGCCAGCTATTTCTTTTTCTTGAGCTCAAGTCCTCAGATCTCGCTCGCTTCCATCATTATAGACCCCGTAATGTTGGCAACCTCTATCAATACCCTTGCGGATGATGACAATCCTGGCCCCAATGGTATCTCTGCCATTGTACTAAAGGAGTGTGCGCAACACTTGCTCGGTCCCCTCACCTTAATTTTTCAGCTTTCTATTACCCAAAGTATTTTCCCTGCCAGGTGGAACGACTCTTTTATCATCCCCGTCCATAAGAAAGGATGTAAAAGCGACATTTCCAATTACCGTCCTATTGCCAAACTCTCCTGCATACCCAAACTCTTTGAAAGCATTGTTGCGTAGCGGTATTGATTAAAATCAATAATTGTAAAATCGATACCGCTGGGCAACCAAACCCCCTTAGCCGGCAGTTGGGTGGCCGGAAATACAACACGGGCGGCCGCTCCGGTTTTGGCTGACCCGTGCAAGAATGTGCAATGCCAGCGGGATCACCCGCTGAGCCGATGGTTGCGCGTGTGGGCGCAAGGCGGAAAACGCGCACTCAGTCGACCGGGAACCTTAAGTTCTCGGCGGTGAAGTCAAGGAGTTGCTAAAAGACCGTTATACGAGAAAGACCTCGAGTTGTCGCCCGTCCTTCCGCGTTACTAAATTGTTAAAGGTTGTTTAAAATAAATTCGGAAGTGCCCCGAAAGTAAACCTAAGCGGAGTGTTGGTTTTTATTTTTGCGTATATATATTATATATTATATATTATATATATATATATACGTATTTTGTTATTAATACATAACATCATCATTTATGATTGTATGTTCTTTCATTGTAAATCCTTATTCTCCACATCCCAACATGGCTTCCTCAAAGGTAGATCAACTACCACTAATCTCGTCAACTTTGTTTCCCCTTCCCCTACGCCTTGTAACGGCAATGAAGTCGACGTCATTGCCACAGACTTTAGCAAGACGTTCGATAAAATCTCGCACAAGCTAATCCTTTTCAAACTTCACTCCCTAGGCTTCAATCACCTATTTCTTGCCTGGATAGAATCCTATATCGTTCATCGTAAGTACAAGGTCCTTTTCAGCTTTGTGTCCTCCAACTCTTTTGGGGCCAACTCGGGAGTCCCTCAAGGTAGCCACCTAGGTCCCTTACTTTTCATCCTGGCTATTAATGATGTTGAGCGTATTATCAAACACTCTGACCTCTCTATTTGCGCCGATGATATGAAAATCTCCGAACTCATCTCCTCTACCACGGATACCCAACTGCTTCAACTCGACCTCGATAACTTTGGCATCTGGTGCCAAAAAAACTCTCTCGAGCTGAACATCTCTAAATTTCAGTGCATTACCTACTCCCGCAGACGTCCGCCTTCCTCCTCCAGAGTCTATCTGCTGTCCGGCCTAGTCATACCTAGGGTATCTTCTTTGCGCGATCTCGGTGTCGTCTGTGACAGCGAACTAAATTTTCGTGACCACATCGACAGCGTGATTTCTAAAGCCAGCTCCACTCTTGGCTTTGTTAAGCGCTGGTCCAAAGAGTTCTCCAACTCCTAGGTAGCCAAATCCCTATACATCACGTTCGTTCGGCCTCTCCTTGAATACGCCAGCAAAGTTTGGTCTCCCTCTCAATCCACAACCATCAATCGTATTGAAGCAGTCCAGCGCAGATTTCTCCGCTTTGCGTTACGTCTGCTCCCCTGGTCTGATCGCCAGCATCTCCCTCCTTATGAAGACCGCCTGATGCTGATTGATCTACAGTCCTTGTGGAAACGGCGTGACATTGCTGATGTTATCTTTATCCCTCAGCTCCTCTCCGGTGAGATTGACTCCCCTTTCCTTCTTCGACATGTTTCCTTTTACACCAACACCCGTAACCTTAGAGCAACCCCCCTCTTTCGGCCAATTTTCCACCGCACCAACTATGGTCTTTCCGAACCCCTCACCCGTATGCTTCGGAAGGCCAATTCCCTGCCTTCTTTTGACTTTCACGTGAGCAAATCTTCTCTGAGGTTTGAGCTCAACCTTCTCACGTAATTTCCCATCTTCCATCCCCAGCTCGCTTAGACCCCCCCCCCCCCCACCCATTTTCCTTTACTTAGCTTTAATTAATAATTATAACCCTTTATTATTTTTATTATTATATTAATGTAGCTTGTATTAAGCGAATAAATAAATAAACCTGACAGCAGTACTACCAAGCTTCGAGTAGTGTTTGTTGCCTCAGCCAAGACATCTACAAACATGTCACTGAACGACATGCTTCATAAAGGACCAACCGTTCAGGAGGAGTTATTTTCAATTTTGCTACGATTCAGAATTCCGTAGTATGTTTTTAATGCCGACATAGAGAAAATGTGCTGGTCCATGAGGAAGATCAGAAGTACCAACTGATAAAATGGCGAGAAAGTCAATATGAGCCTCTAGAATACTACAAACTACGCACTGTAACCTATAGAACAACTGCGGCACCGCT
The DNA here is from genome assembly GCA_959613345.1 of Tolmerus cingulatus. Lineage (NCBI taxonomy): Eukaryota > Metazoa > Arthropoda > Insecta > Diptera > Asilidae > Tolmerus > Tolmerus cingulatus. Next base: position 787,011 of record OY390709.1, on the reverse strand, counting down.
TTTGGCAACGCAATCATTGTGTTCTTTAGCCAGTAACAACGAAAGCAAATTTCCGTTAGGAGTAGAAGTTCTCAAAAGAGATTTTTACGTCGATAATGTAATGATCGGATCCAGCAGTCTTGCGGAAGCAAAGGAGATGCAGGAGCAATTGAGAGATCTTCTCAAGTCCGGATGATTTCATCTCAGGAAGTGGTGTGCAAATCACGCTCAATTATTGCACGGAATCCCTCCCAGCGAAGTGGAAATGCAGTTGGAGATCAATGAAGAAGACGAAGACTGTATAAAAACTCTCGGGATGACATGCCTTCTGAAATCCGACATTTTCTGCATACGCACAACTTGGAAAACTCTGACAAGGTGACGAAACGTGCAGTTTTATCAGATATAGCCCAGATTTTCGACCCTCTTGGTATAGTGAACCCGGTGACGGTCACCGCAAAATTATTCATGCGAGATCTCTGGTCCCTAAAACTAGACTGGGATGCTGCTTTACCAATGGACGTGCATACGAAGTGGCTCGCATTCAGAGCAGGGCTTAAGGAACTCAACAAAGTCAAAGTTTCAAGGCATGTAATTTCAAATCAGCTGCCCAATTCAGTACAGATACATGCTTTCGCCGATGCCTCCGAAGGTGCTTTCGGCGCGGCAATCTATGTCAGATCAATAGGCCAAGACGGCACTGTGATTGTACGGCTATGTGCAAAGTCAAGAGTGGAACCTACAAAAACTGTGACACTGCCTCGACTCGAATTATGTGCTGCCAAATTAGCCGCGGGACGTTGCCAACGCGTTATGAAAGATTTGAGACTAGCGGACGTGCAGCCACATTTCTGAACAGATTCAGAAATCGTTCTAGGCTGGATAAATTCTGAATCATCTTCCTATTATACCTTTGTAGCAAATAGAGTAGCCAGCATACAAAGAATGACCAAGCCGGAACAATAGCGGCATGTGAGGAATCATTCACCAGCACCATTAATCAAACCAACTCTTTAAAGAAATTGCAACGAATTGTGGCATGCATACAACGTTTCATCAACAATTCAAGGCCAAAGAATTGAGACAAAAGAGGCCTAATCCTGAAGACAGAGGAGCTAGAGGCTGCACTTACTGTAATTTTGAAACACGTGCAACAAGAAGGATTCGTAGAGGACTTGAATCAGCTTCAACAAACGGGGAGGGTCGATAATAGAAGCTCTATAAGCAGCCTGTGCCCCTTCCTGGATGACCAAGGGCTCATAAGAGTGGGAGGCAGACTCGAAAGTTCAAACTTACAATACGATGCCAAGCATCCAAGGCTATTACCTTATGGTCATCCGCTGACAAAGTTACTAATGACCGATATAAATCTACAAAATTTGCGCGTAGGTGCACAGACATTACTAGCTATCATCCGTCAACGGTTTTGGCCCATTAAAGGCAAAGTGATTGCACGAGCAATTATACAGAGCTGCATTCGCTGCAATAAAGCAAAACCCACGATGATGACACAGCTCATGTGGGATCTTCCTGCCGCACGCGTCCAGCCTGCCAGACCACTTATAAAATCTGGAGTTATTTTTTGCGGGCCTATCTGGACGCATTACAAACTGAGAGGAAAGCATCCACAAAAAACTTACATTGCTGTCTTCTGCTGTTTTGCGACCAAAGCGACTCATCTCGAAGTAGTCAGTGACTTATCAACAGACGGTTTTCTCGGCGCTCTAAAATGTTTTATAGCGAGACGAAGACACTGCAAAGATCTATACTGTGATAATGCCACAAATTTTGTGGGAGCCAAGAATCAGCTAAGCGAGCTTCAAGAAATAATATACTCGAACAGGTCTTAAGAAAAAATTTCTTCTACATGCAGCACAAAAGGAATAGAATTTCATTTTATTCCACCTCGCTCACCTCATTTTGGAGGACTGTGGGAAGCTGCAGTAAAATCAGCAAAGACCTTGCTGCGAATTTTGGAGGCGATGGTCCAAGGAATATCTATGCGAGCTCCAATGCAGACATAAGTGGAAACACCCATCTAGAAATATTCATCCAGGAATGTTGGTCTTAATACAAAAGGACCACTTGCCACCATTAAAATGGCAACTCGGAAGAATCATCCATGTTATTAAAGGTGATGATAATCTGGTACGCGTGGTTGATATCAAAACAACCACCGGAGTCCTGCGGAGACCAATACATAGGTTAGCTCCAGTCCCACTAGATGACGCCCAAGAACAAGGTGAAAATCAAGCTGAGGAAGGGTCATCAAGGCCATGTAAGACAAACAACCTCAGCTCATCCACAGATTCAGTTCCTGCACAACAAAGAAGATCAATGGCTGGATCAGCGTTAAGTTTATTAATCTTAACTTGCTTAATACTGCCTGTAATTGGAAGTTCGCCAGTAGAAATAACACCTTTCGAGATACAACCCGGCATCATAATAAGCCACTTGGAGGACATTGTGGCGTAAATAGGACATTTAAAAGAATTAAAATGAAATATAAATGGCGGAACATGTATAAAGATATCAAAAGATACATAAGAAATTGCGACATTTGCAAACGAAATAAAATTATAAAATACATTAAGAAACCTTTGATAATAACACCCACCGCAAACGAACCATTCGAAAAGATATCTATGGATATAGTCGGCCCCTTCCCAACCACTCAGTTTGGAAATAAATACCTACTTACATTTATCGACGATCTCACGAAATACTCTGATGCGATCCCAATTCCGTCACAGGATGAAAATGTTATTGCCGAAAAGCTGGTTACGGAAATAATTTTTCGTTATGTTACACCTAAATACCTTTTAACAGATCAAGGTTGTAACTTCATGAGCTAAATTTTCAAGGAGACATGCAAATTGTTAAAGATAAAAAAAATTCAAACTTCGGCATATAGACCACAAAGTAACGGGTCATGCGAACGCAGCCATAGAAATCTTACAGAGTATCTGCGATGCTTTATCAATAAGTCTCAAGATGACTGGGACTCTTGGGTAAAGTACGCAATTTACGTTAATAATACCACTCCCAGTACCGCAACAGGGTTTACACCCTTTGAATTGATATTTGGCCGGAAACCCGAAATCCCTTCAATTTTTTCTAAATCTCCTAAAATTCACTACAATTACGACGTATTCTACAACGAGCTAAAAGCCCGTCTGCAACAGGCAAACGATATTGCAAAAACAAATATTGCCAGATGAAAGAAAATAATAAAATTCTTTATGACGCCCACATAAATCCGTCTAATTTTATGGAAGGTGATTTCGTTTATTTAAAAAACGAAGCTTCACCAAAAGGCAAATGTAAAAAATTACTTTCGCCATGGTCAGGGCCATACGAAGTATTAGAGAAGGAATTAGTTAATTCAAGGATACGCATAAAGAATAAAACCATAACCGTACACAATAACCGACTCAGTCTTAATTAGTTGTAATTTAGTTATAAGAAATCTAAATCCCATTATTAAAAGATCTTGTACTGCTATTATTAACTATGATAACGACTTTCAGATTAGATGACGACGCCGATATTAACCCTTTTGCTATTTGGATTACTTACGGGATTTGAGAACACCGTGACTAGTGCTGAAACTAAGGCAGGAAATTACAAAATTGAAATTTTGGAAAATAAACTACTACGAAAATATTGGGAATCTTAGAACTTATAATGACGAATGGAAACTCCTTATTTTTACAAACTTAGAAGACGCAAGAGAACAATATCACAGAATAGAATCATTATACTCTCAACTAATAGAATTATGCAAAAAGTTATCTAAACAAGATATAGAGAACAAGGAATGTAGAGACATTTTCCCATTTGTACAACAAACTATAAGCGCCCTTCAGGCACAAAATCAGCTTATTAGTAGTATCCTTGGATCGAAAAAAGATTTAATTTCGAAAAGAGGAGATCAACGCCATTGGAACAATATCTAAACAATTATTCGGGACATTAGATGATAATGACGCTAAATACTATGACGAACAAATACAAATACTATACGAAAATCAAGATTACATCCAAAATTTACTAAAAGAGCAAACTTCCATAAAAGAAGGCGTAGTGGAGCATATAAATAAAACAATTGGCTTCATTAACGAACTAGATAATAAAATAAATAAAATAACGTATAAATTAAATAAATTGAAAAAAAGAGTATTTAACAAATGAACAAATAAAGGAAAACATTTCTGCAATTAACAAAATATTTACTATTTTTATGTTGATCACAGATAGGTTCGCTATAATACAATATCATGTAATCGATGTACTGACTTCAGCTTTGAAAGGAAACTTACATCCAGATGTAATAGACAGTACTGAAATGTTAAAAGAACTTCTGAAAATACAAAACCAACTGGCAAATAATGTAAAATTACCTGTACAGCCAAATATTAGGAATGTAGACGTTTTGTACAAAATTTATTTATTTATTTATTAGCGCTTAATACAAGCTACGATACAAGGGGGACTTAAAAACTAGAAATTAAACCTAAGAACTAGAACTGAACAGGGGCAAAATCAGCTAATTGAGGGAGGAGAGGCGGGCAAAGCGTCTAGGAGGGTGTGCTAGGCTGTTCCTAAGTGACGCTTTGCTCAGGTGGAAATCAAAGGAAGGGAGGGAGTTGGCTTTGCGAAGCATTCGCGTTAGGGGTTCAGAGAGGCCATAGTTGGTGCGGTGATAAGCAGGGCGAAAGAGAGGGGCCGAACGGATGCTACGGGGATTGGTATAAATAGGGACCCGTTGAAGAAGAGAGGGGCAGTCGATCTCGCCGGTAAGCAGTTGATGGATGAAGATGATATCGGCAAGATCGCGCCGCATCCACAAGGGCTGCAGGTTTAAAAGTAAGAGGCGGTTTTCATAGGGCGGAAGGTCATGAGGGACAGACCAGGGGAGCTCACGAAGAGCGAAACGAAGGAACCTACGTTGTACAGCTTCAATCCTGTTAATGCTGTTGGATTGGAAGGGGGACCAAACTTGGCTGGCGTACTCCAGGAGAGGCCTAACGAAGGAGACAAAGAGGGATTTGGCAACGTACGGGTTGAGGAACTCCTTAGACCAACGCTTCACGAAACCAAGCGCCGAGTTGGCTCTAGCAATCACGTAGTCAATGTGTTCACGAAAGTTGAGTTCGCTATCACAGATGACTCCAAGATCGCGAAGAGAGGAAACAGAGGGGATGGGTTTGCCATACAGATGATAGATTCTGGGGGGAGAGGAGGGCCGTCTACGGGAGTAAGTGATCGATTGGCATTTGGAGACATTGAGTTCAAGGGAGTTCTTAGTGCACCAAATGCAAAATTGGTCAAGATCACTTTGAAGAAGACAGGGGTCGGAGGAAGAGGAAATCCGTTTGGAGATTTTCATATCGTCGGCGTAAATAGAGAGGTCAGAGTGCTTGATGACACACTCGACATCGTTGATGGCCAGAATGAAAAGTAACGGACCTAAGTGGCTACCTTGGGGGACACCTGAGTTGGCTACAAAAGGGCTGGAGGTGGAAGAGCAAAAAATGACCCTATACTGCAGATGTTCGGGATAGGACTTCATCCAGGAGGAGAAAAGCTGGTTGAAGCCAAGGGAATGGAGTTTGAAGAGGATTAGGTCGTGCGAGATTTTGTCAAATGCCTTACTGAAATCGGTAGCAATGACGTCAACCTCATCACCTTTTTCAAGGGCACAAAGGGTGTTGGATATGAAGTTGGTAAGGTTGGTGACAGTTGACCTGCCTCTAAGGAAGCCATGTTGGGACGGGGAGAAAATGGGTTTGCAGTGGAAGAAAAGACAATCGTAAACGATGCTTTCGAAAAGTTTAGGTATGGCGGAGAGTTTGGCTATAGGGCGGTAATTAGAGATCTCACTCTTGCAGCCATTTTTATGGATGGGAATGATAAAGGAGTCTTTCCACCTGGCAGGAAAGACACCTTGGGAGATGGATAGTTGAAAGATCACGGATAGGGGACGGATCAGATGTTGGGCACACTTTTTTAGTATGATAGCGGGAATACCATCAGGGCCAGGGTTATGGTCGGCGGGAAGGGCAGCAATGGCGGAGGCTATCATAGAAGGATCAATATTAATGGAGGCAAGGGAGGTCTGAGGACGGAAGGCCAGGAAGTGGAAATAGGTGGCATCGGGTTCAAATATGTGCTCACTGAAGGACAAACTGAAGTGATGAGCAAAGAGATTGGCTAAAGTATGAGGGTCGGAGGAAGAATTGCCGTTGAGCTTAAGAGTAGAGGGGTAACCACTGGATTTCCTCTTGATGTTGATAAATTGGTAGAATCGCTTGGGGTCAGAGATGAGGGTAGACTGCATGTGACTCAGGTAGTCAAGATACGAAGATTCACTGCGAGCGGAGAAGAGGGATGCCGCAGAGAGGTAATTGGAGAGATCGCGATCGGAACGAGAAACTAGGTACGACTGCCATAATTTGTTTCTTTTGTTCCGAAGTGAACGAAGTTCTTTATTGTACCAGGGGGGGGGGGGGGGGGGAGGAGGAATGATTTCTGCGGGGCTGATAGGGAAATGATTGGGCGAGGCAGGCAAAAAGTTCGGAGTAAAATAGGTCAAGGGCATCAGCGACGGGGAGCTGGGATTCAGCGGAGAGCGAAAGAAGAGATGATTGGGAGAGCAGGTAGCACAATTTACCATAGTCAACCACAGCGGAAATTGAAAATTGTAAAAACATATGTGTACTATAGTAACAAAAGGCTATATTTTCTATTAACAATACCATTAGTTAACAACATAGAATTTAGAATCTTTAAAATCACGAGCGTGCCACAGAGAGTCATCAATGGGACGTATGTCATTCTAATACCCGAGAAAGAGCTACTCATCATAGATGCCGTTAAACAACACTTCTTGTTCAATATAGCCGACCTTCAAGAATGCCAGGGAGTGAGCAAAAACTCCAATATTTGCGAACAAAAAACACCGATCCATATCTCGCATCTCAATAGCCAATGTGAAAGAAGTCTTTTCGACCTCATTAACAGTATTCTAACATCACGTTCCACAAAGGGCATGCTTTTGAACCAAACAATCTATTTGCAATTAGCCAAACGGAACTCCTGGATCGTTGTCTCACCTAAACCTGAGCGCATGGTGCTGCGATGCCGGAACTCTATTCAACAAACAATCTTAAACAGCACTGGAATTCTTATTATAAACCCTTGATGTGAAGCCCGTTCAGACACAACCATTCTCAGTTCAACAAGGATATTCAACAGTAACGTCAGCATCCAATACTTCTATAACATTCCAACCACTCCGGAAATCGTATTGACAGAGCACCATTTGGAAATCCTGCAAAATGACGCATACAAATTCAACATAACAACATTCCCTATTACTGACCAAATCAATAGCCTTCGGAAAATAAGTATTAATTTAAAAGATGTAAACAATAGAATAACACCACTACGGAAAATACAAATTCATAACACTCACCTAAACTTCCTGTTTTTGTAACTCTTATAGTTATTATAATAATTTTATACTTAAGTATTAAAATTTATACCAAAGTGCACAATTGTAAAAAGATCGAGCTTAATCCCTCCAGTCCCCGCAGCCCATCAGGATCTAGAAATCAATCCATCCAAAACCCAAGTCCAAACGAAAGACAAGAAGAAACTTACTCCAAGGCAGTCACAGAAACGAAAATCACACCAATCGAAGGTATAATTTTCGTCCTTAACGAGGGGCAAATGTAGTAAAGCATATAATTCCTCCCCTTGTCTTTTCCAAATTCCTTTAACTTAAATTTCATCTTTCCCTAACAGCAAAGGTTTTGCGCAGCGCTTATTTAGCTTACCTAGCGTCTGCAACGTTTAGTCTCCTCATATTTCGAGTGAAATCCCGAAACTGCTAAATTCTTCCCATGCACCCATTTTTTTCCAGTTCCCACGATCGCTCGTGCAGCGCAAAGTGCGCAAAGTAGTTAGGCAGTTGGAGTGAGGCATTGAACGAGTTAAAAGCTATTTCTTAAACTCGGTAAACTTATTCGGAGTTCCAATAAATATTGAACAAGTACGAGAATTCGTTTTTTTCTTCTTTTTGCAATTGGTGTAACGACGGTGTGACAACGGTATAACGACGGTGTGACAACGGTGTAACGACGGTGAACAACGGCGTTTGAGATTTCAGGAACCCCAAAACCCTACAAAATAGCACAAAACATTAACGAGAGAATTGGAACAACTTTTAAAAAGAGAAGAGGGAATCCCGTCTGGACCACAGGAAAAGCTATCAGCTAAGCCGATCAAGAGTTGCGTGACTGCCTTGTCGTCAATAAATAAATCTTTCATATCCAGCGACGTCGCCGGGAAACTCGTCAACATATTAAAATCATTAAAATTAGTATCACATGAATTAATAATAAAGGCAGTTTTAAAGAAATCGGCAATAGTCAGAGGATCGCTGCTCTCTGAGTCCCTAAGCCTCAGTACGAAGGGTACCCGTCAGTCCCTCGCTTAGAATTTACAAATCTTTCGTATTGTTCTCAGCAAACCCTTTAATTTGATAGCTATATCAAGGGAATGGATAAAAAATAACTAGTCCACCATCTTTCGGACTCCGCCATATTGGATTTAGAATGACGTCACTTAGCTAATCATGCATTGTCAAAATTTGTTTACATAGTTAGATACAAGTGAAGCTAATAAAAACCTGTTTAAAAAAAAACCCAAAAAACTGTTGTTTACAAGATTATATACGCGAAAAACTAAACAGTTTGCAATTGCAATAGTTTGTCACTCTTTCCTTTTTTTAGGATGGCGCCGTAGAGGCGCAGTTCGGGTGCAAAGGGTTAAGCTGTAAATGTTTAGAAATTTAAATTGATATATTTTAAACGAAATTCTTGAAAAGTAGTTTGGTTTAAATCCAATCTCAAATAACCCAAATTTTGTCTATTTGGTCTTCAACGTGAGTCACAAAAAAAATAAGTTGTTTGTACATATTTCCTATTTTCACCCTCTTGAGTCCACCATTTTGAAATTCGCGAATAAAAAGTAGCCTATATGTCGGGCCGGAATATGTACATAGTACCTTAACCCAAACAATTAAAATTATCGGATCCAGCGTTTAGGCGTGATTGAGCAACAAACTTTTGATTATATATATATACAGTGTTGTGCAAAACCTAAGCAACTTTTGCAATACAGTTATTCAAATTTATATACTTTTACTTTCACAGCATTTAAGAAAAATCAAAGTATGTACATTTATTCATACTAGATATCGTGAACAATATGAATATAAACTTAATTATTAAATAAAACGCCATTAAGAATATAAAAAATTACAAAAGAAAAATATTCCGTAAAATATGCTGTGCAAAACCTAAGTAACTTTTGTAACTTAATGTATTTTTTATGTGTTTTCTGAGAATTAACGGTATTTTGCCTTCTGCATGATGTTCATTTGAAACAGGCAAATATATTTCAGTTATTTTGTGTAAGTTGAAAAGTATTGTTAGTGCGTAATTTTGCCAATCATTATGCAACGTTGTAAATACGATCAAAATTTCAAGTTAAGGATAATAACAAATTACAATAACGGTGTATCGCACATATCTATTGCAAAAAAGGACAAAATTAATAAATCAATCATTTCGCGATTAATAAATATAAACATTATGAAACTGTTATTAAGTTGAATGTTGGTGGGCGACATCGTAAAACATCGGTTCGAACGGACAGACAAATATGCAGTTTGATTAAAAAAACATCCGTTAGTTTCCTCGGAAGGAACTATAGGGACATTAAATTTAAGGATAGATCCCAGCACAGTACGAAAACGTGCTATAGAAAGTGAACCTATGCTTGCAAAGAAGCATTTAGAAAAGAGGTTTCTTTTATACTAGTTTAATTTTTATTGCTTTAAATTAATCTTTTTTAAATTATTAGATTGAATTTCGCTCAAACTTATGTCAATAGGTCCGTTAGTAAGTGGAAGACTGTTTTGTTTAGTGACGAAAGTAAATTCAACCTTTCCAATTCTGACGGAAAGTATCATGTAAGAAGAAAAACAGGACTAAATCCCCGTTACTGTAGGAATACAATTGAACATGGAGGTGGAAGTGTAATGATCTAGACGTGTTTTTCTGGTCAAGCCGTTGGCCCTTTCCATCAAATAAATGTTACTGTGGACCGTTTTGTCTACAAAAATATATTAGGAACCGTGCTACTTTCTTACGCCGATTGCGAAATGCCAATTAGATCGGTGTTTCAACACGATAACGACCCGAAACACACATCAAAATGAGTAAAAAAACTGGTTTATAGCAAATGGAATTCAAATCCTTGATTGGCCGGCACAATCACCCAATTTGAATCCCATCAAAAACCTATTTGCAATTTTAAAACTCAAAGTAGGAAATCGACGATTTAAGAGTACGAAAGATCTCATTAATTCCTTAAAGTTTGAATGGAAAAGAATCCCAATAAGCGCCACTAATAATCTGCTTGAATCAATGTCCCGCAGATGTGCTGAAGTAATACAAAATAAAGGATATTATACCAAATATTAAGAAAGTTGCTTAGGTCTTGCACAGCATATTTTAGGGAATAGTTTTCCTTTGTCATTTTGTATATTGTTAATGGAGTTTTATTTAATAATTAAGTTTATGTTCATATTGTTCACGATATCTAGTATGAATAAATATACTTTGATTTTTCTTAAATGCTGCGAAAATAAAAGTATATGAATTTCAATAACTGTATTGCAAAAGTGGCTTAGGTTTTGCACAACACTGTACATGATGAATAATATTGAAAAAAAGAGTACTCACCCTTAAGCATATAGTATTAGGACATCTTGGCTCCATGTGACCCTTTTCACCGCACATGTAGCAAACGAGTTCTTTCCTTAGATGTGGACATTTGGCACGGATATGACCAAACTCACAACAGTTGTAACACTTCAAGTTTCTATAGGATTTTTGTTTTGGGAATTTATCTTGAGAGCAAATCCCCCAATTTGAAGACACTAGAAAGACAAAATTGTAGTACATACTTTAATTTCCTTTGCCCTGATATTTACCACTCATCATTTTACGGATGTCCCTTACATTGAATTTTTCTTGACCCCACGACCAAGTGTAAAAACGTATCATTTCCTCGCACCAACCTATATTTTCCCCATGTGTAAAAAGAATATGTAAATCACTATTATATTTACTGTGCACAGAGGTTTGCTTGATCGTATCAGTCGAACTTAAAACTGTTTCATCCCCTAAATATTCTTCCAGTCCTTCAGGATTTTTAACTGGTTCAGTAATTGCATGCATTTTGTCAATGCTATCAAAAATCTTATCAATATCCTTCAAATTGTCAGGAATAGCATCGAAGATTGCTTTATTTTCAGATGCATTAAAAGCAAATAGTATGTCTTTGTTTACAATTTCTTTAGTTATTTTTCTAGTGGAAATATTTTCTGTATTATTCGACGTTAGATTACTCTCATTAGAAATACTTTTTGTCGTAATAGACTGCGAAACAGTTTTAAGCAAGGATATAAACGCATTGTCAGAGTTGTATCCGTCCTCGGGTATTTGAATTGCATTCGTTTGACATTCTTCAACAGCTTCCCCCTGAGACAGTGATTGCTCCTCTTTATCACATTCATCCTCAGTTTCAGAGGAGTTGTTGATATTTGAATCCCGTACAATGCTAGATATTCGACTTTTTGTAAGTTTTTCAGTTTTATCAGTAGTTGTTACAATCTGCGAGTCTAGATCTAAAGAGTTCTTTGTATGAAAACGTGTTGCTTCCTGATCGCAATCCGGCATGTCAGAACTTTCACTCTCATAAACATCTGTGGCGCGGAAATTTAGTTGAGTAACATTATAATCAGGTTTTTCCTTAATAAAGGTGGATTTTTTAGGCGCCGCGAAGTAGACAATTTGGGTATTATCACGTGATGGTGGGCAATTTGTACTCAATTTTCTTTTAGACAGGAATTTACCAACACTCTCTTGAAGGAATATGAGATCCTCGTCATCAGCAACATCCTTTTGCTCCAAGAGACGAGATCGATCAATGTGACCAATGAAGTCATCAGATATTACGGAGCTTGGGCTAACACACTGAAAGCTAGATTTGTCGTGTATATTATGTTTGATTTGAGGCGCTAAAAAGGGACTAAGTGCATCATCTGTTTCTTCGGAACTATCGATTGTGACAGTTGGCGGAATATGCACTGGAATTTCAATAACCTCACTCTCGTCTTCTGAAGAATCTAGTGTAATTGTTTCAATGTCATAATTCCTTTGTTTTTCTTTCGATTGATATGCCTTTATCTTCTTAAGTTGATATTTGAATACTTTTGCAAGCTTCATCATGTTTCTGTCACAAGGTTTAACATGTTTAGCAATTTTTGATTGGCCGGCCAGTACCCCATAAGCATTCCTATTTTTAGACATCTTTAAAGAATGAACTTTTTTTTTCGCTCCAGAAGTTTCACGAATATCAATGGACGCCAACAAGGGACTGTATGGTTTAAACGGTTGCAATTCCGTCTTCGTATTCACTTCGATTTTTGCCGATTTATCATTCGTTGCGCATGATAACGCACCAAAAGAGTTAACGTTTTTCTTACCCCTGTACGATTGAACTTGCGCCCAGTATCTAACTTTCGGTAATCGTTGCTCTGTGTAAACTGCGCTTGGATTGGATTGTTCTGAAGAGGAATCATGTTGTATTTTCCCATAAAGTTGAACCTCCAATTCAACATCATCTTCTGGATAACAGGTTTCCTAATAGAAATGGAATTTAATACAAATTTTTATGAAATCGAGCAATCTTACCATCTCAAAAAACCCCAAATATTGTTTTTTGCACAACCTCAAATTAATTACATCGGCCAACCGTATATTGCCAATAACAGAGCATTACTGACAGGCAGAACCACGGTATGGGATGACAAGTGATGACGTTCCTTTTTCCACCGGTGCCATATTAGTTGTGATTTGCGTCATAATGTAGCTGTCACTTGGCTTTAATTTGTCAACACTAGTGTGGAATACAGCGCAATAAAAGAACTATTTTTTAAAACAGTTGTGAAATATGTATTGTAACTATTAGATAAAATAATGGTTCACGGAATCAGTATACCCTTAATTCATTAAATAAAACGGTTTCTGAACCTAGCCTGACTTCGAAAAAACAGTTGCCTTTTTACCGCCCTATATTGTGATGCCGACTAAACTAAATTTTTGCTTCGATTTAGTGTCGATAATGCAGTTCCTTGTCTGCTGGACCACGCAACTAAATTGTTTATCCAAGCTGGACACAGAGGGAGATTCTAAAAATGCATAATTATTTTAAAGCTGTAAATATGAATTTTAATATAAAACAAAAAATTTAACGTAAAACCTTAGAGCATAGCCATAAGGAAGCGCTGAACCATTTTTGGGGTTACTTTGAAGAGCGAGATGGAACGAAAAAGTTGAGAAAACACATATCGAATAAACTGTAAAATTTCTCTTTGGGGGCTTTCTCTTTAGGTTAAGCAATAAAACTTTAAAGTAATTCATTAATTTAGGTCGTATTCAGAAATGCATTCCGGAACGATTACAAAGATGTGTGAGTAAAAATACTAAACCATAGAATTCACTCCGTACAGGTGTAAAATTTATGCTGATACTTCGGAGGGGCGTCAAGGTGATTTCAAATAAAACTTTTATATCCACCTGTTTGGAATCTAAAAGCCAATACAAACAAAATACTAAGAAAAGTAATATTTCTATCAATATATAAATTTATTCTGTATGCCCCCCAACAAAAATTTTATGGCGACGTCTTCGTCGCTCATCTGCCCAAATCTGACAGTTCTTCGGGAGAGATCCTCATTTCAGTTAAGAGTGAATTTGTAGGCCACATTCAAACATTTTCACAATTTTTATCAAATGAAATTGCTAAATATAATTTACTTATATGCTTACATGTGAAAAGAAATCCTATGCTTCCTAGGAAACTTCGAATTTGTGCGAAGGCACAAAACATTTCTTATGCATGTTTTCATATTTTTTCTATAAAATAAATCACAGTAGATTTAATTAGCACGTTTCAGAATTTAAAACAATTTTAAATCAACAAAATTACACCGTGAAATCCACACTTTGTGGAACTAAAAGATAAAACAAGCACAAAATTACCTTTTTGCTCGTTTACTCACTTAACTAGAAAAATCTAAATTTCCCCCTCTTTTTCTTTATTTGACAGTCAGCATCCCTTTTTGGCATTCTGTATCCCGATTTTTGGCTTCACTCACCCACAGGGATTTTACCCGTTTCTACCACTTCATATTTATTAATCCTTCCGAGGCCGATCATACGACCGTCTTGGAGGAATGAACGAATATGGAGTGGATGAGCCATGTAAAATCCTTGTGCTTGAATGAAGCCTAAAACTCGGGTAGACGAATGCCAAATGGTAGACGACTGTCAAATAATGAAAGAGCGGGAAATTTAGATATGTCAAGTGCATTGAGAAAAAGTGCAAAGAGGTAATTTTGGGCTTGTTTTGTGTTTTATCTCCAATAAATGTGACTAATAGGGTGTAATTAAGATGATTTAAAATTACTTTAATTTGTGAAACGTACTAATTACATCTTTTATGGGTTATTTGATAGAAAAAACTAGGACAAGTTGTTTAAGAATTGTTTTGTGCCTGACTGCAAAAATGCGAAGAATCCTAAGAACAATGGGATTCTTTTTCACAGGTAAGCATTAAAGAAAATTATACTTAATAATTTCGTTTTATAAAAATTGTGAAAATGATTAAAATGTGCCTAAAAATTCATTCTTAACTGAAATGGTTTTTCCTCCCGAATGCCTGTCAGATTTGGGCTAATAGGAGCCCGAGACGTCGCCATTAACTTGTTTGGGGGGGATACAGGTTAATTTTATATATTGATAGAAATATTATTTTACTTAATACTTTGTTTTTATTGGGTTTTAGGTTTCCGAGCGATATCCATATGGGTGGCCGCAATAGCTTAATGCGAAATCACATTTACGCCCCTCTGAAGTATATATTATATATTTTTTTGAAGTTTACGATTTAAACCGAATTTAAGCATCATTCATTTTCCGACATTTTTTCATTAAATATGTAGTTTGCAATAGGTAGCATTTGCTAAAAATACCTAGAAATAGGGCAGGATACTGTGACCTTGAAAATTTAACTCAACTTGTATTGATCAATAGAGAATAAGTTAAAGCAAACAATTTGTTAAAGCTTTAAACTGAAAGCTGCAACTTGCGCTATTTTGCTCGTACATTTCGGATCGATACCCCTAACTCCCTCTAGTGAACTTACTGCACAAATGTTTTTCCATTATTATGTTCTGAATAATTAATGAACTACGTTTAAAATTATTTTGACCCCAGAAAAAAACTTTTCTTCTTCCTGTAAATAATCTTCGCCTGTTAGTACGCAATGTTAAAATCTAGATCGAAGTTTCAATCTCGCAGGTCCGATGGGATTGAAGTTTCACTAGGGCAGTCAGTCTGTATATAGGCCATTTTTAATCCAGATCGAAGCTTCAATACGGGAATTTCGCTCTCCTATAACCATACTAAATGAAAGCTGACATATGAATTTATAGACCGTTCACCAGTGCTTGGACAACCCCAAACACGAACCAACCAAAATCGCGCCATCGCGTCCCACATTCATATTGCTCTGATGTTCCCTCTCGCTCTTGGTTTGGTCGACCTGACTAATTTTTTCATGTGTGCGTTGCAAGCACACAGTACTAGCCGCCAATTCAGCAAATGTTTGTACTACAGGTAGTGACACCATTCAAATTTCACAAATCACAATATTTTGTAATTAATGACTTAAAGGTATAGTGTTTCTATGAAAATTGTTTTAGAATATTTGCAGTACATATTTCGCAACTATTTCAAGGCATAATGTTATATCCGTCACCTATGTTGGATTTTGATAAAATTTGCCCTGCGCCTTCCGTTCGTCCCAAAACAAAAGGATCTGAAAGAATTTTGCCGCACCTGCCTATACTTTCGGAAATATTTAACTTTTAATTTTTGATCTTTCAAAGTTAAATCGTGAATTTCGTTCCTCCGAGAAATGTTCCCATTTTAAACTGTATTATCGACACTAAATTCAAGAAATTTGGTTTAGTCTGCATTTAATCATTATTTGCACGCTCATAAAGACGATTGTTTTCAATACAAAAAAACGCCTATTTTTCCATAATTTGAATTCAGCGAATACTCTTTTTATGCAGAAGCGACTTCAAACAAATGCTAGTACGTTTACCACTTTAGGTAGCTTTCAAATCTTCGCCTGTTTCATTTCTGCAAATGTTTTTCATTTATATGGAAATACCAAGTGTAAATTGATATTTCTCCTGTTGCTTTGAAGCTTGTAACTTTTTAAAAAGTAGGACATTTTCTCGTAGCCTTTATAGAAACTCAGGTAAAATCTGAGTTTTCAGATATGTATGGGGAAACGTACTAAAATATACAGTTCATTAAAAACCTTCGGAGCCAATTACGAATTTTGCAGAATGCTTGTTAAGTTTCTGAACACGCCATTGGGTTTTGAAAAAAGGTACTAGAAAGCTATAATGGTAATGCAGGTCAGACGTAAGTGATGTGGATGACTGAAAAGGACACGTCAAATACTTTTGTGCGTTGTGTCGTAGGATGTTTAAAAACTGACTTTTTATTTTGCAGCAGGTTAAAAGCGTATTAAGGAAACAACTTGGAATCAATTCCTCACAATGTCAAATGCAGAACCCACAAAACAAGAAATTGAACTAGTGTTTAGTAGGTTAAAGGGCCAAGCCACCAACAAGGTACGTTTTATATTCTTAACATAAGTTTCTAGCTTTATTTTTTTTTTTAACAGAATTGCTTCGATTGTGGGGCAAAAAATCCAACATGGGCTTCAGTTACTTATGGCATCTTTATATGCATTGATTGCTCTGCAGTTCATAGAAGTCTTGGGGTTCACATCACTTTCGTTCGTTCAACAAATTTAGATACCACTTGGACTTGGCTGCAATTACGGCAAATGATTATTGGTGGTAACGCCAATGCTTCACAGTTTTTTCGCCAGCATAACTGCAGTAGTACTGATGCGCAGCAGAAATATAATTCACGAGCCGCTCAGTTGTACCGCGATAAATTAACTACAGCAGCGAAGAACGCGGCAAAGATTTACGGAAATGAGGTTGGTATAATTTCTTACTAGCAATAGAAAAACAATTGCCTAGTTCATAGTTTTAAAAGTTCTTAAAAAAAAAATGAAAATTTCACAACTTAGAAGAATCTTACCTAACGAAAACTGCGTAGCATTATGTTAAATTTGGCCTTTTAACATGCAATTTTTTGCCTTCTAAAAGTAATATATTTTTTGGGGGTATTCACACTGTTGTATGTCTTATTGTAACTTATGAGTTAGAAACTGTTCACAATTTACACCTTTAGGGTCGACTCAATAACGAAGATAAAAATGTTTTCCTTTACAGTTTTGTGATTATAATATATAATTATGCCACAAGTATTTTAATTGTTACATTTCCGGTTTTCAGATCAATTTAGAGCAAAAACTCGAACCACAATGTATAAAGTTCGATGAAGTAGACGAGTTTTTTTCTGAATTCGCAAATGTGAGAGGCAGTAGACAAAAAGAGGGTACTGAAGAGGAGTTTCAAGGAAATGTAAGTACTTATTAGTACGGATTTTATTACTTTATGTTCTGATTACTCAAGCCCAATTACGTACATACATATATGATGAATCTGAATTTAGATCTTGAATTTGGTCGGATCGAATCGATTGGGAGTGGATATTGGGCAACGTTTTACAAGCAGCACACATAGAGCAAACGTTTTATTATCATTGTAAACCAATATAAATTTACTTGGTAATACCCGCGACTTCGTCTGCATAGCGCACTATAATATCGACAATATTGTTTACTTACATGCACTTTTACTTTGGACCATAAAAAGGAGTGTTTTAGTGAGACGTAAACTTGCTAGACTTAAGTAACAATGTTACAGAAAAGTTCTTATTTAGTGCATCGTAGGAAAGACTATACTGCGCATACTAATTATTTCAATTTCCCCTTTCAGTTTAAGCAAATGCAGTTTACTTGAGCGATTAAGAAATTTCAGGGATAAACGCTAAAGTTCGTGTGCCAATTCAGCTTTTCGAATTCTTTTCTTTTTCGAACATTGTTCGGAATTGTAGCTGTACCAATCAAACCAAGTTTATTTTTCGTTAACATGTCTTTGTAAGCATGGAAAGGACATGGCGCTCCTTTATTTAATTTTTAAAATATTTAAAAGTATATTTAAAATTGCAAACATAGCATTTATCTTTATTTGCCGTATGCGAAAATATAATCCTAATGCTACCGCTGCACCTTGAAGTGCCAAATAAAAAGTAAATAATTGTCAAACAAAAGCAAATTCTGGAGCTAGCTTTTCTTAAGATACAAATTCTCGAAAACCAATTGGGAAGCTGAAAAGCAATCTGCCATGTTAATTTACTTTTGAACAGCTGGAGTTGGGCACGCGCCCTCGAATCAACTGTGATAGTTTGTATATTTTAGCTACAGAAAAAAACACTGTGACCATTGTCTGCAAAGAAATTATTTGAATACTATTGTTTACTTTGAATTTTAAATGTGGAAAAAATTATAGCAAGGAATCCTTTTGGATTTTTCAAATTACCTTTGTCAAAGATCGCTGAACTTTGACACAATTTGGATTGGGCTTTTGGTTCGAGAGTTGTGCTAGCGTAGCAGGCAAACGACAAATACATACATATGTTTTTATTTCACTGTACCTGTGGTCACATATTGATGAGCTATAATATAAATAAATCACTGGAATTATATAAAGAAATTTAATAAAACGGGAAACTTTAGTTTTTCGGATTATGCTTTTTTTTATAAGTATGACAGAGGGGAAATCAATGGAAAAGGAAACATTGATATTTTAATTTAGCCCTGAATTGTTTTGCCTCTGTCGAACTTATAGGATGCTTCAGAAAATTAAAACTCCCCGGAACATTGAACTGGTCCTAAAAATCTTCACATTATTGCATATACATATTATATTTTTCTAATTACAATAAAAAACATCATATTAACATTAATATACATTCCGCTAATATTTGGCACGGCCTGGAGCACATTTGGTTCCATTGGATTTCAACAAATATGGCTGACATGGTGACAAAGCTCTTAGGTCTATTTAATGGAGATTTTAGATCGCTGACGGTATTGAAGCATCTAGTATCAACGTACAGTCGCTCACAGCTTAAATGATGTGACTGCTTAATACGACGAAAATCCTTAAGAACTCCCAAAATATGAAGAGTCCGTTTATGAAAAAAAAAACAATAATTTAGTTCGTGGGCTTATTTATTATATCCAATGAAAAAACCAACAACCAACAAAGTTACTTCATTTTCCAAGAAAAAATTCAAATTCATTTTGAGGTCACAAATTCTCCTCACAGCTTAAATGATGCGACACTGCAAGGGCACAAGAATAACGGGATGTGTGAGGTTTTTTATGCACTTTTGGTTGTTTTTATGATTGTAGGGTGTTGATAAGCATTGTTAGTGAAGGTTTGTTCGTCATTTGGGTCGTCAAACTACAATTGAAGAGCGTGAATTAATTATTAATCATTATAAAAACGGAAAATCACAAAAACAAATAGCGGAAATTGTGCGCAAACCATCTTCTACCTCAGCACATAATTGAACGATTTGTGCGTGAAAATCGTGTGGAAAATAAGAGTAGAACAGAGCTAAATAACATATTTTCTGCTTCCGATTGTCGCTGGATTACAGTACATGTAAAGAAAAACCCGAAATTTAGTGCACCTAAACTAGCCCAGGTAGCGGAAAAGTACCTGAATAAAAAGTGCAATCCTGGAACTATAAGGAGAGTTTTAAGAGATGCAAATTACAACGGCAGAGTAGCCAGAAAAAGCCATATATCAGTGCCAAAAATAAAGCAGCCAGACTTAAATTTGCTCGAGAACATTTGGGGAAGTATTCAACCAAAAATGTTATAACTATAAAGATGTCGCACGCCGAACAAATTCTGTGGACACGAAAAATTTCGTTAGGTCGTAGTGCTGCGACCTACATATGTGCAGCAAAAAGGTGCTACAGATTTCGCCGAGTCCTACTGTAGCCAAATAGCTGCTGCGGCGGCGCTGGCCCTGCGGTGGGCTTGTTTGCTTCGCTGCTGTTCTGCGCAAGGGGCTTGTGGGTCTGTTCTACCGGGAAGCGAGAGGGGATGAATTTTTCTAGGAATTTTCTGAGTTGCGGGCTCTTCGCAATCAATGAATGAAATATCCTCAAGGGAAAATGACACACGAGCAGATTCATAGGTTTGATTTATAATCTAATGAAATTCAGAATTTTTTTTATTGTAGGTGCTTTTCATAGTCTTAAGGAATTATTGAAACAATAATGTTAGATATTTTGTTTTAAATTTCGATTTACTAAAGAATTATTTTCAATTGATTAGAAAGAGTTAATTAAATTCATATAGGTGTTAATGCTTAAAGAAAAGTAGAGAAATCTTTAATTTATGCATATGTATACCAAAAAGGTGTGAAAATGTAAAGTAGATATGAAAACCTAAATTTATATAAAAAGTTGTCAGTTTCGCAACGTTAATTGACGCTCATCTGCACGGGGCCTACAATTTTTCTCTACTTATTGTTTTATAAATTCGTATTTTTATATTATACTGCGATAGGATGTTTTTTTATATATAAAACTAAAATGGAGGGATACAAAATGATTAATCTGTTTTTATATTATGCAATATTTTTAATAAAATTCGGTACACTTTAAAAAGTGCAATTTAAAATGTGATCAGTCGTTTCCTTCATATATTATGACTTGCACCGGCCCTAAAGACCCGCGCCCATAGAGTCCGGAGTTTGTGAGGAATTTGCTCGACTCCGGTAAGCTTAAAGCTATTGACGTCCGGCAATCAGAGGTATCGCCCATAGAATCCGGAATTTCTGCGGCAAGCTTTCAATATTTTTGTCATCTTGACTTAAAATCGCTCAAAGTGGTTCTCATCTTGACAGTTTGTTCAAACAAAACGCGGGAATTTCATTGAAAAAGGCAAAGTCAAAGAAGGAAGCAACAAGCAATTGAAAGGACAACGATGGATATTAATAGAGTACTTAAATTTCTATTAATAGGACTTCTACTTACAGAAGCCGATGAATGTTTGACTCTATTGGAGGGAAGGCGCCGCTTTTGGGTACGACCAATTTTTTAAAATAAATCAGGAGGTTTTTTATGCCAAGTGCTTTTTCCTCCTTGGAAGAATAATAGTTTTTTATTTAGAAATTTACCCGGGACTTATACAGTACTTTTATGTTGGGACTCTATGCTGACCATTTTTTTGCAATATTCCAATAGTTTTAGTAGTAGGCATCTTTTCATCTCAGCAGACAGAAAAAGAGCAGGCTTTGAAAAGAAACAATTGTGAAAAGAGTTGGTGCTAAGGAGAAAAAGTTGTTCAAATTCAGAAAAAAACATCACCCTTATTTCATTTTCTAACACCATTCTTAGCAATTAATAGCTGTGTTCTTTTCGTCTATCCAGAACAACAGGAGATTTCTCATTGATTTGAAATTTATCATATGAATTTCCTACAGCAAAGATTTAAAATCCCAAATATAGCACCAAGTTGTACTGATTTTTCTTCACTTTGAAGTAAAAAATTAATCTGTAATCTATTCAGTTCAAATTTTGAATTTTGGCATTATTAAAATCATGGCAATTCGATGTAATATTGGTGCAAATTCCAAATCCTTACTCAGAGAAACTGTTAATAACTAGCAGTAAATCAAAAATTGCCGAAATAAAATATTGTTATTTTTTGCAAGGAGAAAAAAGCACTTGGCATAAAAAACCTCCTGATTTATTTTAAAAAATAATTGACTTCTAGCTAAGGCTCACACCGTTTAAGTAAAGCTATGAAGCTTTTTGATGCTTTCCTTGCCGCATGTAGTACGGATAAAAAGTTGAGAAATGCTCGTCTTTTCAATCCGGCTGCGACTGCGGCAGCGCGTTTCTATGGGTGCACCCTCATAAGAAAGCATGTAATTCAACTTACGTTTTCCGCAGTCGGACTCTATGGGCGCGGGCCTTAACACCTGATGGTGCAAGTAGAGAGTGCAGAAAAATTAAATCTAAAGGACCGGTTGTACGAGGACAACGATCTCAAGCACACCTCTGAATTAGTGCGAACATGGTTGGTTTGGAATTGCCCGCATCGAATTAAAACGCCTGCTCAGTCACCGGATTTAAATGTCATTGAACATTTATGGTACAAACTGGAGAAAGGAATCAGAAAGCATCCGATAAGCAACAAAGACTACCTTAAAAGGGCACTAAAACAGGAATGGGGGCCATTTCCCGCGAGTATACCAAAAAGTTGGTAAATTCAGTACCAGCTCGTCTCAAGGCGGTTATACCAGGTGTATAAGCTTAAATCCGCTGTTTGCTTATAGATGGCGTTAGGGAGCATATTAAGCTAATATGGACACGTCATACTTTTTGTTTTATGAGTTTCACATCTGTCACCATTTATCAGTACACATCATCAGCAATTTCATACAACAACATACATTTTTTCTTTGGTAATCATGTCCAGTTTTTTTAACAGAAAGAGAGCATATGCGGGAAGCTCTGATTTTCTGCTTCAATTTGAAGAAATCGGCTGCCGAATCGCAACGAATGCTTGTGGAGGCCTATGGGGGCAGTGCTTTATCGGAAACAACGTGCAATGATTGGTTTCGTCGGTTCAAAGATGGCAATTTTACCTGAGCGACAAGAAGCGTAAAATTCGGCCCAGGAAGGTTGAGGAACATGAATTGCAGGCTCTTTTGGATGAGGACGATACCCAATCGCAACAAATACACTCCGCGACACATGATTGTAGACAGTCTCAAATTCTCAGGTATTTTAAGTAATTACGAATTCTAAGAAAATGCATACCCCTCATTACTTAGAACAAGTAAGTGCTAATTACTTTGTGGGATTTTCCCGTCCATTTGATGCGTTATTTTTTTTTTATGATTTTTTACCTGAAAATTGCTTTAAAAACCTGCGACACTTGATTGTAGACACAGACGTTTTTGGTCATTTGGAGCGAAACAAACTGCATAACTGTAATCATATTGTATTGAGAAGTAAATAGCTAGTGGATAGAATAAAATGGGTAGTGGAAAAAGACTCATTCTTGAGGAAATTGGAAAAATAAGGGCATTAAAAGAAGAAGGATATTCTAATCGAGAAATTGCTAGAAGGATCAACAGAAGTGTTGGAGTAGTTGGCAACTTCCTTAAGGATCCCGAAAATTATGGGAAACAACAACATGGGAGGACGAAAAGAGCATCGTCGTCATCTGAGAGGCGCAGAATCTTAAGAATAGCCTCAAATGCATCAAAGACATCGAGGGAAATTCAACAAGAGGCTGGAACATCGGCCAGTATTCGTACGGTGCAACGCGTACTGAAAAGCTCACCAGCCCTACAACGTCGCCGCCTGAAGAAAAAGCCACAATTAACCCAGAGACATAAAGAAAAAAGGCTTGAATTTGCTCGAACACACATGACGTGGAAGAACGAATGGAGAGACATAATCTTCTCAGACGAAAAACGCTTCACATTGGATGGACCCGACGGTTATGCATTCTACTTTCATGACTTACGAAAGGAGGAGAAATTTCTAGCCCGTCGTCATAGCAGAGCAGGAGGTGTCATGGTTTGGGGAGCCATTTCTTACAATGGGCAAATCGACCTAATTTTTATTAGTGGACGGCACACATCTAATGACTACATAGAAGTGCTTAGGAGCGCCAAACTAAAAATAATTGAAAAGATGGAAGGTCACCATTGGACTTTCCAACATGATCACGCTGCAGTTCATACAGCCAGAGTTGTTAAACGGTGGTTTGAGGACGAAGATATTGCAGTTTTGGATTGGCCATCACTATCTCCAGACCTCAATATCATCGAAACTCTCTGGGGATGGCTTACAAGAAAAATTTATGGGTCCGGAAAACAATTTCACACCATTGAAAAATTGAAAGGAGCAATAACCACAGCTTGGAACGAGATTCCCTTGGAAATAATAAGGAATTTGTACAATTCTATGGAAAATAGAATTTTCGAAGTTATAAACCGAAATGGTGGTAACACACATTATTAAAAAAATGAATAAATGGTAATGTGGTGTTGGACATTTAATTTCCTTTAAACCCATTTCACTTTTTTTTTTTTAACCGTAAAATTTCTTCAGAAAACTGGTAGTGTCTACAATCAAGTGTCGCAGGTTTTTAAAGCAATTTTCAGGTAAAAAATCATAAAAAAAAAATAACGCATCAAATGGACGGGAAAATCCCACAAAGTAATTAGCACTTACTTGTTCTAAGTAATGAGGGGTATGCATTTTCTTAGAATTCGTAATTACTTAAAATACCTGAGTATTTGAGACTGTCTACAATCATGTGTCGCGGAGTGTACTTGTCGAGCAATTATGTGTTACTCAACCAGCCATTTCCATGCGCTTACGTGCCATGGGAAAGGTTCAAAAGATCGGAAAATGGATGCCGCATGAATTGAACGATAGGCAGATGGAGCGACGCCAATACATATGCGAAATCTTGCTCATCAGACAAAAAAGAAAGTCGTTCCTGCATTGGATTGTGACTGGGGACGAAAAGTGGATTTATTTTGAAAATCCTAAACACCAGAAATCGTGGGTTGATCCCGGCCAACCTTCAACATATTCCTCAAGGCCAAATCGCTTCGGATGGAAGACGATGCTGTGTGTTTGGTGGGATCAGGAGGGTATCGTCTACTATGAGCTATTGAAACCAGGTGGAACTGTCGATGCCCACCGCTACCACCAACAACTGATCAAGTTGCACCTTACTCCCTGTCAGACTCAACATATATGAACATTTAAAATATTGCGTGAAATAATAAACTTCGCTTCCCTTTGGTATTTGACATCAGATCCCATAACATGTTGCAGTAATATTTCTTTTTGGGATCATCATAGAGCGAAGCAACATAATGACATCTCTGCATTCTCAGTGCTGTGACTGTGTGCTACGTATGTGAAAACGAGATTTATTTGTGTGTGCGCTTACGTCCTATATGTAGGACGGAGACAGACTACTTGGCTTTCGTTTGCTTTTATCATTCTTAGTCTAAAGCGAAAGCATCACGAGAGCCGAAAAACCAAAACAATATACATTTAGAAGAGTGATGACGAATTCCATGAAAAATACAAGGGCTAGAACGGGGGTTGAATAGCTGAGAATTGTTTGTGAGTTAGCTGTGCGGCGCTTCGAATTTATCTGTGGGGTACGGGTGGTGAGATTGCGTGAATGAATTAAAACTTCTGATTACACAGGCCAACAAAATGTTAGGTAATTATTACATAATTTGTTGCATAGATTACGAATTCGAAAAGAAACATACTCAATTTTCTTCCATTTTCAGTAAACAAAAAAGGGTAAAAAAGTGAAAAGGTCGTATTTTTGCCATTATTTTTACTTTAAAAACAGAATATGGGATGAACTCAAGCTCAACAACCTTGGTTGTTGAACCTTCATTATGACCGTGATCGCCATTAGGCTCGAGCAGATTACTTGGTATTTCATTTAAATCTAATTCTAATGCTTCATCTTCATCTTGTTCACAATTTGTGTGAGTGCTGAAGTGAAGCATATTTGTGTATAACATTTTACCTAATAAAATCTTAAGCTCGTGAATGGCCGGATTTTCATTATTCTGCTAAAAACTTGTGCTGCAAGGCAAATTCTCATTTTTTCAAACCTATTTCGATCAATATGTTTTTCAGTCAGTTTGGGTTACATTTTAGTCACTTTTCCCTTCTCCACAATGTCATGTATATAAATATATAAAATCGAAAGTTGGTTTGTTTGTTTATTTGTTTGTTGCTCAATCACGCCTAAACGCCGAGTTCGATCATTTTCATTTTTTGGGTGAAGGTACTACATATTCCGGCCAACACATAGGTTATTTTTTATTCGCGAGTTTCAAAATGGCGGACCCAAGATGGCGGCCAGAAATTGAAAATATCAAGCGATTTCCATGAAGCTTGGTATTTGTGTGTTTTTGGATGTCTTTATTGCGAATCTACTTTCGAAGTTTGGAAATTCAAAATGGCGGAATCAATATGGGGACTAAAATGTTTGAACACTAGGTAATCCATCACTCCTAAACGGTGGATCCAATCATTTTCATTTTTTGGATAAAGGTACTACATGTTTCGGCCCAACATATGGGCTTATTTTTATTCATGATTTTCAAAATGGCAGACCCCAGATGGCGGTCCAAATTTGAAAATATCAACAGATTGGCATGAAAATTGGTATTGGGGGTTTTTAGTTGTCATTATTGCGAATCTATTTTCGAAATTTGGAAATTTAAGATGGATTATTCACGAATTCCAAAATGGTGGTCCTAAGATGATGGCAAAAATTTGAAAATGTGGAGGGATTGCCATAAAATTGGTGTTTGGGGGATTTTGGATACCCTTTTTGCGAATCTATGTTCGAAATTTGCACTGAGAGGTAGCGGGTTCAATATGGCGTACACTAATTTTCGAACTTCAGGGAATTTAAATGAAAAGTAGTACTATGGATACTTTGAGGTAATTTCGAATTTACTATCAAAGTTTGGAAATCCAAAATGTCGGACCCTACACTCTGACGCAAATTTGTGTAAGCTGGGTGAAACCGGGTAACCCATAACGCCTGAATATTGGATCGGACTATATTTATTTTTGGGGTGAATTTACTACATTTCAAAATGATGGAACCAAGATGGTTGCCAAAAATGTTAAATAGTAAGAGATTGGCGTGAAAATTGGTATTTAGGGATTTTAGATTTTCTTATTGCGAATATATATTCGGAACTTGCAAATTCAAGATGGTGGATCCAATATGGCGCCCAAAATTTTTGTGCACGGGGTAAAACCGGGCAACCCATCACGCCTAAACGCTGGATTCGATCATATTCATTTTTTAAGTTAGGTACACATATTCTGGTCCAACATATTGGTTACTATTTTTGCGAGTTTGAAAATTGGCAGATCCAAGATGGCGTCCTAAAATTGAAAATATCAAGGGATTGGCAGGAAAACTGGTATTTTGGGGATTTTTAGTTGTCCTTATTGCGGATCCAATACGGTGCGCGGCCAAAATATTCGTACACCGAGTGAAACCGGGTAACCCAGCTTGTCTCATATATTTCCCGTATAACATTGAATGAGACAACTCCATCCGGGGTATTTATATCATGAAAAAGCCAAACATTTCTTAATGATTTCAGTATATGTGGAAAGTCGAAAATATCTTTAATATTATTTTCATTCCACACAAAATATTGTTTCTCAAGGGTTACTTCTAATTCCTTAAAGCAGTTGCGATTGCTCGAGCCTTGGTGACTCACTATAGGTTTAATTGTGAACCCAATTTCAGAAAGCATTTCCAAATTTTTTGTTATAATACTTGTCTACATTAGTCCTTTAATGCTATTTGCAGATACAAAATAATTTACTGTGACTTTCTAAGGATCAATCAATCCTCTGAGCATAAATATACATACCTGTTTTGTCAAAATAGGACTTCTTTCAAATCCATTGTCTTGTACACCATCTATTAAGTCCCAATGAGCATTATATTTTAATTCTGGCCTTACAGTAATCTCATCGAAAACTAAAACTGCATACTTCGATGTTTTAGACATGGCTTTACATTTGCTGCATTTTCAAACAAGGTTGAAGGTGTTTTATAGGAGATCAATTATGTAAAGAATTCATATAAGGTAAATTAAAACCAAGCCTATTTCGTAAAAACTTGTAAGAGCTTTGTGACCGATAGTACACTATCTGAGATAACATTTTTTCATCTGCGTTCCACTTGGCAGTCCGATCTTTTTCATTTTTTGGGTGAAGGTACTACATATTCCGGCCCAAAATATAGGCTACATTTTATTCAGGAATTTTAAAATGGTGGACCTAAGATGATAGCAAGAATTTGAAAATATGAAGGGATTGCCATAAAAGTGTTGTTTGGGGTTTTTGGATACCCTTCTTGGGAATCCATGTTCGAAATTCGCAGTGAGAGGTGGCGGATTTAATATGGCGTACACTAATTTTCGAACTTCAGGGAATTTAAATGAAAAGTAGTACTATGGATACTTTGAGGTAATTTCGAATTTACTATCAAAGTTTGGAAATTCAAAATGGCGGACCCTACACTGTGCCGCAAATTTGTGTACACTGGGTGAGACCGGGTAACGCATAACGCCTGAATATCGGATCGGACTTTATTTTTGGGGTGAATTTACTTCATACTGTGCCCAACCATGTGCATAGGCTGCCTTTTATTCGCTAATTTCAAAATGACGGAACCAAGATGGTGGCCAAAAATGTTAAATAATAAGGGATTGACGTGAAAATTGGTATTTAGGGGTTTAGATTTTCTTATTGCGAATATATATTCGGAACTTGCAAATTCAAGATGGCGGATCTAATATGGCGTCCAAAAGTTTTGTGCACGGGGTAAAACCGGGCAACCCATCACGCTTAGACGCTGGATTCGATTATATTCATTTTTTGGGTGAAGGTTCTACATATTTCGGCCCAATATATTGGAAAGTTTTTCGCGAATTTTAAAATGGCGAACCCAAGATGGCGGCCAAAAATTGAAAATATCAAGATATTGGTCTAAAAATAGGTAATTTGGGGGTTGTTAGATGTCCTTATTGCGAATCTGTTTGAAATTTGGAAATCAAAATTTCGGATTCAATATGGCGACCAAAATTTTTGTACAGCGAATGAAACCGGGTAACCCATCACGCCTAAACGCTAGATTCGATTATATTCATTTTTTAAGTTAAGGTACTACATATTCCGGTCCAACATATAGGTTACTATTTTTGCGAGTTTAAAAATGGCAGATCCAAGATGGCGCCCTAAAATTTAAAATATCAAGGGATTGGCAGGAAAATTGGTATTTTGGGTTTTTTTAGTTATCCTTATTGTATCTATGTACAAAATTCGGGAATCAAGATGACGGACCCAATACAGTGCGCAGCCAAAATATTCGTACACCGGTGAACCCAGCTAGTTTCCAATATATTTAAAATTGGTTTCATACTATTTTTTTATACATATGTGCTTTTGTTGTCCTAATTCTTTTCCTCAGCTTTGCGTAACTAATAGAAATATTTCTTTTATTCTTTCTCAATTCAGTTCTTTCTTCATTTTGCTTAATTTTTCTTTCACATAAAAATATCTTGTCATATAAACATCCGCATTCTTAATATTCTGCTGACAAGACGGGCACACACCACCTAAGGAGTCTTCAGAAAAAGTTTGTTTTCTTTTCCTTGGAGGTGACTTCACATCAAACTCGTTAAAACATTCCACATATTCATTCAGCGTCTCATTAATTACTTTAATGGATGGGATAGCATCTTTTTTTAATTTTTTTGTCCCCATATTTTCTTGTAAAAAGTAGTCTTCACACAAAAAAACATTTTCGACATCATTTTCAAAATTGCAATTTTCGCTCCAAATATTACCTAAAATAGAATTTGCGGGAGGAAATTTTAAAATCCAGAAGCAATTCGTGAGACCTTCGAGACTTCCCACAATACTCAAGCCTGCATTTGAACCCACATTTACGAGTATCCATGTTTATGCAGTACTCGAAATAAATTCCACAAGGCAATTAAACAAAACCAAAATAAATAAAAATCAGTTCTAATAAACAATTAATTGTCTTTAAAACAGTTCATAAAAAACAAATC
The DNA here is from genome assembly GCA_959613345.1 of Tolmerus cingulatus. Taxonomy (NCBI): domain Eukaryota; kingdom Metazoa; phylum Arthropoda; class Insecta; order Diptera; family Asilidae; genus Tolmerus; species Tolmerus cingulatus. The sequence continues at coordinate 757,112 of OY390709.1, read as the reverse complement.
TATTACAATATATATAATCTGAAAAAGACACCTAGCGCAAAATTCGTTGGAAAGGAATATAAAACTACTCAATGATCGCAAGTGGATCCGCACAGTACGAACTCACATTGAGAAGTGAAATATATATACAGGGTGTTCAGAGGTGGGAGGGAAATATTGTAGGAGGTGAAAGGTCAGGCCGCGACAAGCAAAAAATCGTAGGGGTGGGGGAGAGGGTCCATCTTGCACCGTTCGGCAGTTACAGGGTGATTCGTAAATCATAATGTTGCCTTATATAGGAACCGCTATTGTACTCAACAGCACCGCCCCTACCCCCAACCCCTTGGCGACAATCACTTCTGGAAGTTGATAAATTAACTTTTATTTCACAATTTTTCACCTTTCGCCCCACTTTTCCCCGAAATTCACGTTATTAACATACCTACTTTTTATTTTTGTTAAGTTATTTAAGAAAAGCTTAGTGGTCCGAATTTAGTGGAGAGGGACTGTAGAATGTGCTTCGAACTTTGATTTAAAGATTTTGTCAAATTTAGCAATACATACATATATATTTTAAACATTTTAAAGAATTTGTCAGTTGCTGCATGGAAATTTCCAAAAACGCTTTTTTTTTGTATAATTGTTAGCAAAAGGTAATAATTCTGAAGCCGATATAAGAACTTCATCCATCTTACAAGTCTCGTTTTTACAATTTCAGCAACTTAATTACATTAATGTTTTTAACTGACTTCCAAAAAAAGAGGAGGTTATCAATTCCACTCGTATGTATTTTTTTTTATATCTGTTCACTCATAATTATTGAGCGTGTGAATCGATTTTGATCATTCTTTTTTTGTTGGATAGTCTACGAGGTGTACAAGTATGAAATGCGGATTTGATAAACAGATGGTGCACCAATGCAGTGTGTATTATAAAAATTGAACATATATGGCAATTTGTTCCGCCATTGACAGGTGTCAAATGCGCATAAGCATTAAATTGAAAACGTATTTTCTTATTGGTGTTTTACAGCGTTGAATATGTCGCAATTTGTGCCTAGTAAAGAGCATTCGCGGACAGCATTATTTTTTGTTTTCATTTAAAGAAAACTGCTGCTGAATCGTACCGATTGCTCCGAGAAGCTTATGGTGAGCATGCTCCGTCGCAAGATACGTGTGAACGATGGTTTCGGCGTTTCAAACAGGGTGATTTTGATGTGGCAGACAAGGAACACGGAAAACCGCCAAAAAGGTACGAAGATGCAGAATTGCAAGCACTGCTGGACGAAGATGATGCGCAAACACAAAAACAACTCGCAGAGCAATTAGGCGTTAGTCAACAAGCTGTTTCCAATCGCCTACGAGAGTTTGGGAAGATTCAGAAGGTCGGCAGATTGGTACCACATGAGTAGAATGAGAGGCAGATGGAAAGGCGTAAAATCACCTGTGAAATGTTGCTCGAGCGATACAAAAGAAAGTCGTTTTTGCATCGTATTCTTACTGGAGATCAAAAGTGGATTTATTTTGAGAATCCCAAACGGAAAAAATCATGGGTAGACCGAGGCGCTCCATCCACATCGACCGCAAGACCAAATCGCTTTGGCAGGAAGACGATGCTCTGTGTTTGGTGGGACCAGAAGGGTGTGGTCTATTATGAACTACTAAAGCCTGGTGAAACGGTTAATACTACACGATACCAACAACAACTAATCGATTTGAACCATTCGCTGCTCAGAAAACGACCAGAATATCAAAGAAGGCAACACAAAGTAATTTTTCTCCATGACAATGCCCCATCACATACCGCTAAACCCGTCCGCGACACGTTGGAAGCACTCAGTTGGGAAGTGCTAGCCCATGCGGCTTACTCACCTGACTTGGCTCCTTCCGACTACCACTTATTTGCATCGAAGGGTCACTCTCTTGCTGAGCAGCGCTGTGGTTACGAAGATGTCCAAAAATGGCTCGATGAATGGTTCGCGGGAAAAGAAGAAGATTCTTACTGGCGTGGAATTCATAAATTGCCTGAAAGATGGGAAAAATGTGTAACCAGCGATGGAGCATATTTTGAAGAAACAGCTTTTTATAATTCTTCCCAATTTAACGTGTTTTTTTCGAAAAAAAAATCCGCATTTCATACTTGTACACCTGGTAAGCATAGATAAACTAACTAACATCTCGTACAAAAAACTTGATCTAAACCATGCGCGCTAAGTGGTACTTATAGGCAACAGCTCACGAACCACTACGATAAAATGAATAAGATTATCGCGAAAATTATCGTAAAATATTTCAAGTGTTCAAACCTAAAAGCATTCGATTCGTTGCAAGTTTTGATTTCAGCTTGAACAAAAAAAGTCCTTTTGTATAATGCGAGTAAACGAGAAGCAAAACAGCTATCCTTTTCAATTACGTTAAAGATACTATATGTATGTATGTACTAGCTGAGTTATCTGGTTTCACCGGGTGTATAAATATTTTTTTCGCCGTATTGAGTCCGCAGTTTTAAATTTCCAAAATTTGGTAGTTAATTCGAAATTGCCTTAAAATATCCATAGTATTAATTTTCATTTAAATTTGTAGAAGTTCGAAAATCGTTGTACGACATATTGAATCCGCCATCTTAAATTGCACGTTTTGAACATGGATTTGCAAACACCTAAGCACCAAAATCACTGTCGCCATGTTGACTTCGCCATCTTGATTCTCAAATTTTGAACTTAGATTCACAATAAGGACATTCAAATACCCCGAAAATACCAATTTTTATGGGGAACGGGACGATATCTTCCATTTCAAAATCCCCCAGGGACAAAATCCCCCAAGGATCAAAATCCCCCATTTTATTCGCGACAAAATCAACCCTGACATAATCCCCCTGATAAAATCCCCCATGGCGGAATCCGTAAAGACAGAATCCACTACGACAAAATACCCGTTTTTTGAATTTGGGGGATTTTTGGGGGATTATACGTTTTCGAATAGCCCACACTCTGCTGTACCAGAACCACGACGAGGACGTGGTGGGTTGCGGTTCCATTTTGTTGGTTTTTTTATGCTGTTTTTGTAGTTTTCGTTTTTTTTGTTTTTTATATCTTTTTTTTATGTATTTTATAATTTTATGTTTTTTTTCTCAGTTTTTACTTTTTTTAAACTACTTTTCCAAAAAAAACTGCCTCAAAACAACAATGGATTTCATTAAAATAAAATTGAAACACATAAAGTTCAATTTAAAATTGCAAGTTGTACGCGATTCCCCTAAAAAAGTCGAGTCTATCGGTTTTGGAACGATTTTTAAGACTTGCTTTATTTTGTCTTGTTTCTCTTCATTTTTCTTGTTGTTGGAAATGTGCTTTCCACTACAAATGCTTTCAATTTTAGCTTTCACCATAATTACTTATTTTCTTATTTGTTCAATCATATAATATAAACCTGCATTTTTCTTCCCAACTACAACCTTAAGGCGGCGATGCCAAGCTTCAGCAGTATTCATAGTCCATGGAAAATGTTCATTTATATCATCAGCAACACACCAGAAGTTAGGCGGATATCTAGGTTTTTGTTTTCTACTTAATCCAATATAATTTTTTTTAAACCGGACAGCTATTTTTTTGGCATCTTTATCAAGAATACCATAAAGAATGTTGAAATACACGTTAAATTGATCACTTTTAACAAAAGCTAGGCTTTTTAACATGCGAATATGAAGATTAAAATATGGACTTCATCTCTCCGTAATGAGTAGAGAAACCTTCCTTTTGAACTTTGCGTCACAAGATTTGGCTAAGGTGGAACACACAGCCTTTGTACTTCGCACTTGGAATAAATTGTTTTAGACAATTTCCAATCGCTTTTTCAAAATCAGTAAGGACTCTGTCAGGATTGAGACAAACATTAAGTTTGCAAGCTATCGAAAAGAGTTCAAAAACTACTTCAGAATATGCCTCTTTGGATTTTGAACTCATAAACACAAAAACTAATGGAATTACTTGCTCATGAATTACACCATGAATAGTGAAAAGTTGTTGCATTATAGAAGGAACAACAAAAAAGTTCCATTCATTAGCCAAAATTTGGCTTTACCTAAAGTTTTTATTGTGGTAGGCGTTCCCATAATAAATATTTTGTTGCCATTAAACTCTTTTACTGATAAAATGAATTGTTCACCTTTCAGATACTTTAAACAATTTGGGATATCAATACTTTATAAAGTATCAGGTCCCTTATAATGATTGGACCTTATTCTTTGAATTTGTTTCTTCTGCGCGCCTTTGTCAGGTAAGTATACTCTGCAAGGCTCAGGACAACTTGCAGTAGCATCGCGAATAATTACAGACGGGGATTAACACTGTGAACATGAACCATACTACTTTTAGGCTCATGGGAATGCATTCCTGGATTCTTATGTATCGTATGTTTAATATCCCGTTTTATCAGTGGCGGCTCGTAGAAATTATCGTTGGTGGGGCTAACTACTAAAACAAAACAAAAGTAACTCAATGAACGCATGCAGGTTTCCGCTCTACACAAGAGGTACCATATTCAAGGCGTTAACCGAATTAAAGTGTTCGGTTTCCCTAAAAGGGGCTTTTACAATTCACGAGGAAGTGTTAAAATTAGAAAATATATATTATGTAATAAATATAATAGTATAATAATTAATAAACATTATTTGTAAGGCTCCGTTTAGGCCTATTCCGCATTTGCGCCGCTCATCAGAGCAGCTCCATGATAGATTTCGAAGACTAATTTGGTACCCACATCAAATATCCCTTGCGCAGAACAATCGGGCAGATCGAAAAATGAAAAAAATCGTTCCAACGGCAATTCTTTTCTCACAAATCGCAAAATTATCAGCAAATGAGAAGTGCAGGAAGTATCTGTTGTTTCATCTAGTTGAAACGAAATAAAATTTGCTGTATCGATTTCTGTTCTTAACTCACTTACATCAATTTTGAAAATGTAATCTAAAAGTTCGTTTTTGAAGTATTTTGAGCGATACTATTGCTCTTTAAATAATCATCCAAAACGACATCAATAGACCTGGTATATGCTACCAAAGCCGGTATTTGTCCATGTTGCATCACCTCCAAAAAACAAGCAATAAAAACAAAAACGGGAATTTCTCGCGTCACTACCTATTTACTATGGTTTATTATTGAACCAATCAGCAGAAGAATTACGGGTTTGTTTTTTAGCACATGTCTTTATAACAAAGGTGGAGGGCTTATATGGTCCTAAACGTTTAATTTCCAATTTTTCCTCGAGTGAACGCGAAACAAATGGTTTGAAAATTAAATTGCCAACCGAATTCATTTTATTATGAAAAGAAATTTTAATCTTTAAATTAATTTATCTGTACAAATGCCAAATTCCTTCTTAATTTTTATAAATACTGCATAAACGGTCGAATTTTTTCCCTCACGCTGTTATGAATTTGTGCTAACTCCTACAAATATCCATCTCAATAAGACTTCGACTGTATGAGGGAACATTTTAATATATCGACTACTCTCTCGTCAGCCCCAAACGACCTTTTTCGCAGCTATCTATGCACGCCAAATCGGTTAAAAGTGTTAGAGGATACCTCCACACATATAAAATTTCTGTCATCCGCGGGGCTAAATCATTTTAGTCCAATACACTTTGAAGCATATGAGGCAGAAGAGAAACAAAATTATAAAAGAGAATTGGACCTAGGACACAATTGGTATCTTCCTAAGCAGGGCTAAATTGCTTGCGCGTATAGAAGCGTAAAGCAAAGGAAGTGTAGGCAGGGCGAAGGGTTATTTAAATTTAAAGTAAAACGATGCTCACTGATCAGACGTTTATTTGGGACTGGTTACAAAATTTGTTTAACGCTGCTTAGAGATTATCTAGTTCCGCTAGCCCTGAGAACAAACGCTTGCGGTATATTTATTTAGATACGCCTACAGAAGAGAAATAAAACTAAAGTTATCGGAAGAACAAAACTTTGTGTTGAGCTTTCTGTTGTTTATTGATTAGTCTCTTAGCAATTCCTCACAATTTGTAGGCTTGGGACTGGATTTGCTTAGCCCTTTCTTGTTGGAATTGCATGGATTTTGCGGTGTTCTATTTATTGGATAGGAAAATTGGTTTATAATGAAGAGTTGCTTAGCTCTTGTAGCGGAGAGGAGATATATTTTAACCTTATATGCAGTAACTTGCAAAATGTGTTAATTACAGTCGGAGATACAAACGTGGCTCATAGTGCGTTTGAAAAGGAAAATGCAATTTAATTTCATTTTCATTTAAGACGTTTACTTTAGACTGGAATTTTTAATACAATTTGGTTTAAGAAATTTATGGTGGGGCTAAGCCCCACTAGCCCCTAAGGTAGAGCCGCCCCTGCGTTTTATAGTAATAAGTTGGGACGTTAAAAGAAGATAGTTTTCTTTCCTGGCATGACCATGTACTAAACGTCATCTTGTTTGCATTTAAAGTGGTATCCAAAGCCATTCATAAAAAGCTTCTCCTCACCCTTATTTGACTTGACAATATTTATCTCAGTACCATCCGTTTTTAATAAAAACTAAACAAATGTACACTAACTTTCTAGAATTACAACACTGTGGTGCTGACGTATTCTGCTCTACGGACTGAAAGTAAATGTGTATTGGCAGTCGGCAAATTCAATGGGATGGATGAATGGATGAAATCGATCCCACTGTCTCCCTCACTGGCAACCACTGACTTATATATATTGCACTGCTAAAACGCGTCTGAAAAATGGTACGAGTTTTAACTTATGCTCAAACCGTTTTGGTTAATTATACCAATTAAAATGCTCAAAAACCCCGCACAATTATGATTAAGCATAACTAACAAATAAATAAATTGTCCCGAACCGATTTCTGTTATATCTCGTTCAATTTTTAGTTCTTTCATATAAAATTTCTGAGCATTAAACCACCGGGTATCTAAGGGGGACAGAGATAGATATAAAAATTATTGTTGCTACATTTGTCTAACCTTATTTCACGTATATGCCAACGTAATATAAAAGTTCCGGCAAATGTTGCCCTAGCCCTCTGTGGGTCCTCGTTAAACTAAAATATCGTAACAGCTGGTTGTAATCGAAAATAAATTGAGACATCTAGTGGCCGTTATTCTTGGGAATTAGCGCACTTTTTGTAAACATTGTTATTGCGAGTGCTTGTGCAAATAGCAAATATACAGGGTGGCCCAAAAGTTTCTCCCCACCTACTGAAGACAATGCCTCATCCTTTTCTTATATATCACACTCATCCCTACTTCCTCAGAAAAAATTTCCAAGCTGAGGTGAAGTATGAAACCTAGTGCTATCATACAAGTCATTTTGTATTCAACCGCAGAAGAAAGTAGAGAATTGTGACCAATTAAAGAAGTACCTTCAGAATCCATTAAAAAAAAAAATTGAAGTTTTCCCTGTGTCCAGGTAAAGGTTTAAAACCTCTTTAACGATAATTGGTTTTTATGACTCAGTTTGTGACCTCTGTAGGAAACTACTGCTATATTTGTATTGCTCCAGTCGACAAGGATCCTTTTTTATTGGCTTAACAAAGGTAGGCTACAATTTTTATTGCAATTTTTGAGAAAGGGTCTACCTGGAACATCATTATTTTTTTCAAAAGCTGTTAAAAGACCGACTGCTTTTGGGTGATGTCTTCAAGGAGAATACAAACGAGGATTCAAATCCAGACCCTTGACAAGATGGGGAAAACCGTGTCTGAGATAGCCAGGATACTTGGCGTCGATAAAAAGACAGTACGTTTATGGAAGGAAAGGGGTGAAGGTGATGTACAGGACTCGAGGCGCACCGGTAGACCGACAGTGCTTTCTCCAAGGACAAAGACTAAAATAAGAAAAATGGTGGAAAATAAGCCAGGCATTGGAACCAGGACAGCGGCCAAAAGGATTAACCAATCTGAAAATTACCAACAACGGCAGAAAAATGTCTCGCGATCGACGGTCCAACGATTTGTGAAATCAACGAATTGGGGAAGGCACGTGACGTGACGTTACGTGAAGCCAGTAAAACCGCTTCTAACAGAAAAAAACATCAGGGATAGGCTTAGTTTTTGCACAAGGATTCGAAATGAAGGATTTTGTGAGAACAGTGCCATTGGAAGAGCTAAACGAGCTAACATACTCTTCACGGACGAGTCTCCTATGGTTTTGCATCCGACACCCAACAGACAAAACATGAGGACTCGAACAAGCGATCCAAGTTTAATTTCGCCTGTTCAAAAGCCGAAATTTGATCTCAAAATAATGGTCCCAGGAGGAATAAGCTCTCGTGGAAAATCAGGACTTCATGTCGTCACCCGAAATTCCACTGTTAATGGTGCCTACTACCGGGAAAACATTTTACCAGTATATGCAGAGTGCTTGCAAAACCGCAGGCAGTTTCCAGACGCGACACGATTTGTGTTAATGCAGGATGGAGCCAGAGCGCATACGGCGAAAGCAACTTTGACGGTAGCAAAAGCAATGTTTTCAACTGTATGGGAAGATTGGCCTGGAAACTCTCCAGATCTGAACCCCATCGAACACGTTTGGGCACGTCTTCAAGATAGTGTATTTAGACAACCAATACCGAAGAATCGACATCAGTTAATTGAAAGGGTACAGCAGGAATGGAGCAACTACACATCCGATGACCTCAACAATTTGTGTGATAGCTTTGGTCGCCGCGTTTTGGAGTGTTTAGAAAACAATGGTAGACATACGCACTATTAGCTCTTAGTAACATAATGGTTATCCTGTTGACGTAGTTAATAAATTTAAATACTTCAAAAATTCCTCTTGGTTTATTTTTTCTGATGAAAAGTTTGGGGGGAGAAACTTTTGGGCCACCCTGTAGTTGTTTATGCATTATTTGTGTGTAACAATAAAATCTGCTCTTCTCAAAACAATTTAATTAAACAATTCAATGAAAAAACAGTGTTGTGTGGAAGATTACTTTTATAATGCAGGTTGTAAGGAAGGACAAATAAAATTTTTCAAGTATTGTATTGTACCTACTTAGTTCTTAAACAATTGAGATACGTACTTAGAGATAAAAATATGATTCTAAGGTTTCCTACGGATGAAGGCATCGGGAAGAATGGTGCACAGCACTTAAAATAAACTTAAGTGAGACAATTGTCAAAGAAAATATATATCTTTGTGCGATGCATTTCTAAGAACATGATATTAATAGGTCAAATTTTAAGGGAAGGTTAGCAATAATTCTGTTCCAACGCAAATGGAATATTTGTTCTGTGTAGAAGATAAGTTGAAAGCAATTGTTGGAAAAATTATTTGTGGTAAAACGAATCTAATCACAGCTGTGCCATCTTCATTCGAATATTGGAATGAGGCTTTATTAAGTTGCCCGCGTACGATATCTAGGGGGGAAGCGAAATAGTTAGATTTTGGCTAAAAGTTGATACCACTTTTAAAGTGAGTTTCTGTATGGGTCCAGCAGTCCAATATCATGTATATATAAAGGGTTTTCCAATAGGGAATTGACTTCTTTAAATTCAATTTGTGAACGCACCCTTTCACTAATCATCGAACTGTCACTGTCAATTTATTCAGTAAACTTAACATTTTCATCATGATAAAGTACACGAACGAACAACGTCTGCAAATTATAAAAATTTACTACAGAAATTCGGAGTCGGTGACCGCTACTTTAAGAGCGTTAACTCCGAATATCGGTCGTAATTCTCGTCCTAGTAGACAGGCAGTAACAAGTCTAGTGCAAAAATTTGAGTCTACATATTGATTGTGTGCCAGTGAGACAACGGGTTGGTCGAAGTGTCGAAAATATCGCTGCCGTTGAAACGTCCGTAGCAAATGATCCAAAGCAGTCAATTCCACAGCGTTCTCAAGAGTTGGGCATCGCCCAGACCGCTTTATGGCGAATTTTGCGTAAGGATCTCGGTTTACACCCATACAAGATCAAGCTGACTCAAGAATTGAAGCCAATGGACCATTTGAAGCGACGTACGTTCTCCGATTGGGCTCTGGAAAAGATGCGCCAAGATGATCAATTTCATCGCAAAATCATCTTCAGTGACGAAGCTCATTTTTGGCTCAATGGGTTCGTCAATAAGCAAAATATGCGTTATTGGCCGGGTGAAAATCCACATGTGCTTCATGAAACACCACTTCATCCACAAAAAATGACTGTTTGGTACGGTTTGCATGCCGACGGCGTCATAGGGCCATATTTTTTCGTCGACGATAATGATCGTCACGTTACTGTGAATGGTAATCGTTATCGCGCTATGATTACCGATTAGTTTTGGCCCGAATTGGAAGATATGGACTTGGACAACATGTGGTTTCAACAGGACGGTGCCACATGCCACACAGCACACGTTACAATCGATTTATTGAAGAGTAAGTTTGATGAGCGTGTCATCTCAAGAGATGGACCAATCGATTGGCCGCCTCGTTCGTGCGATTTAACGCCTCTAGACTTTTTTCTTTGGGGCTACGCCAAGTCATTGGTCTATGCCAACAAGCCGACGACGTTGGAAGAGCTCAGAGCCAACATTGAACGCGAAATAGCAGCCGTTTCGGCCGAAATGTGTGGTCGAGTCATCGAAAATTGGGTCCAACGAATCGACCGCTGCAAACGTGCCCGCGGTGGCCATATGAACGAAGTCGGGTTCCATTCATAAATGTTTTGATTGTACTTCAACCCGATAATAAAGTTTTTGAAATATCTCAAACGGTTTGCATTTTATTTTGAAAAAAAGTTGTCAAGTCCTTATTGGAAAACCCGTTATAAAATCGAAAGTTGGTTTGTTGGTTTGTTTGTTTGTTTGTTTGTTTGTTGCTCAATCACGCCTAAACGCCGAGTCTGATCATATTCATTTTTTGGGTGAAGGTACCACATATTCCGGCCCAACATATAGGCTATTTTGTTATTCGCGAGTTTCAAAATGGCGGACCCAAGATGGCGGCCAGAAATTGAAAATATCAAGGGATTGGTATGAAAATAGGGATTTTGGGGGTTGTTAGATGCCCTTATTGCGAATCTATGTTTGAAATTTGGAAATCAAAATGTTGGGTACAATAAGGCGATCAAAATTGTTTTACAGCGATTGAAACGGAGTAGCCCATCACGCCTAAAACCTGGATCCGATCATATTCATTTTTTAAATTAAGGTACTGCACATTCCGGTCCAACATATAGGTTACTGTTTTTGTGAATTTGAAAATGGCAGATCCAAGATGGCGAACTAAAATTGAAAATATTAAGGGATTGGCAGGAAAATTGTTATTTTGGGGTTTTTTAGTTGTCCTTATTGCGAATCTACAGTCCCTGGCCAAAAAATTACAAACACTTTGAAAATTTCATAAAGTTTTCATTCAAATATATTTTACAGTATAAAAGCTTATATATTTATTAAAAATTTATACATAACATCAAAGAACAATACATTATGAAAGTAATGTGAATAATAATAATAATATTAATTAATATTTGGTGTTGCCACCCTTTACTAGTATAACTGCATCGATTCTTCTTGGCATACTCTCTATGCAAGCTTTAATACAATCCTTTATCTCAGGAGCCTCGTACCATATTTTTTTAATGTTTTCGATCAAGATTTGGCGATTACTATTGCTTTCTTTATAAACTAGCCTCTTAAGTTCATGCCACACATTTTCAATCGGGTTCAAATCGGGCGAATTACCTGGCCATGGTAGTAAAGGAATATTGTTATCAGAAATGAATTTTTTTACGGATTTCGCGGTATGGCACGGGGCTCCATCTTGCATAAAGGTGAACGAAGATGTCCAAAATCCGATCTCATCAAAATATGGCAGCGCCACAGTCTCCAAAACTTTTTTATATTGGTCCTGCTTCATGGTCCCCTCGACGAAATAAAGTGGTCCTGGTCCGTTAACCGAAATTGCTCCCCATACCATTACAGATGGCGGATGCTTGATTGTCCTCTGAATGCATGACGAGTGAAACTTCTCTCCTGGGCGTCTTCTCACAAATCCACCGGCTTCTGTAAGGCATTGGAACGTCGATTCGTCTGAAAACACAACCTGAAAAATATTTAAAAAAATAAAATATTGCAATTAATGCTTATAAATTTAAGGATTCTGGAGGAATATCAATATTGACCTTTTTTCAGTATTCTACACTGAACTGTGAATGTTCAGTAGCAAATCCAAGTCTCGCTTTCTTAATCTTGTTAGTCAAACGCGGTTTTTTTACCGGTCGTCTGCATTGAAAATTGGCGTCCTTCAATCTCCTTCGCAAAGTTCGGTCCGAAATTTCTACGCCAGCATCATGGACCATCTTATTGAGTTCCCGCAAGGGTGCCCTGCGATTCGCAGCAGCAATTGACACCACCTTGCGTTCTGCTCTAGGCGTTGTTTTCCTTTTTCGTCCACAGTTTTCCTGCTTTGAAGATATTACCGAAGAATTTTCCTTCATTTTTTTAGAAATTTGGACCACTACATAGGGCGAAACGCCCTGGAGACGAGCAATTTCTCTCATTGAGTGGTTGCCCGTTCGAAGTAAAGCAGAAATTGCACTTTTTTTCTCATTGGAGATATCTGCTTTACGTCCCATTCTGAAATCTGTACAAAAATATAGATTTTCGTTAATCTTGCCTTTTTGTACCGTTATAATGCTTCAAAATGCGACAATTTGACTACTTACACAGCAATTTGACTACTTACACAGCAATTTGATGTTTAATTCCAAAAAACTTTACAATTAACACCAGACTAAGACAAACTTTTCAATTAACACACCAAAATAACACAGTTAATTAACCTGAAGCACTTGAACAACTGGCACCTCTAACATGAAATATCCGTTGTTTTATACTTTTTTAACCTGGAAAAAGGATCAACCTATTGTTTTATTACCGCAAACTAATTGGGTAAATCCTACCAATAAACATTAATAGCCTAAACAGTTATCCAAGGAGATGGGATGTAGACATTTGCAGGTAAAGATGAAATTTGCAAGTGTTTGTAATTTTTTGGCCAGGGACTGTATGTTCATAATTTGAGAATTAAGATGATGGACCTAATACGACGCCCGGCTCAAATATACGTACACCTGCTGAAACCGGGTATCCCAGCTAGTACCATATATAAGTCAGTGCTGGCAACGAAACATCGGAATCGATTCCTGGGTGCCCGATCCGCGCGCCCGGATTTATAAGTCTCCGAGTATATACTTATGTATATTTTAAAGAATGTTGGGGGCCCAGGAGTCGATTCCGATATTTCGTTGTCAGTGGGATCTATTGCTTTTTTCGTATTGAAGTCCATATTTTTGTTTTGAAACAGTTCCTTCCAGGTAAATGTTAAGATGATGGGACCGTCGGTCGGATGAGGGTGGAGGGAGTAAGGGAAAATCCAAGATCCCTTATAAATGATTTTTGAATATATTCAAAAAGCAAGGATTATGTCGTTGAGGATTTTGTCGTGGGGGATTCTGTCGTAGCGGATTTCCCCATGGGGGATTTTGTCGTTGTGGATTATAAAATGGGGGATTTTGTCGTGGGGGATTATTTAATGGGAGATTTCGTACCCAACCCATTTTTATGACAATCTGTTGATATTTTCAATGTTTGGCCGCCATCTTGGGTCCGCCATTGATTGATTGTTTTGCTTTTAGGACTTTGTTACCGAAATTTGCCGTGGTTTCGAGTTCTGACAGCGTATCAAGCCGTAACAATCCGTCGAAATAACCATGGAATTTAAAGATCAAAAACCGAGTATCTCGCGGCTTATTAAATTCGATAAAATTTGGAAATTTATTTCTTTGTTAAGCTTGTGCTGATTAAGAATTGTATTAATTACAGTTGGATAAATTTCAGTGAAGTCTTCGGTTTGAAAAAACTCAGGGTTTATGAATTAAGATGAGTCACCCGTACAGATTAGGAATTTTAGTTGTCTGTCAAACGGGGAGGATATATTTCCATATATAAGGAAGAACAAATGCGTGATGATTTACATATATGTATGTATCTAAGTATCCGAAGGGCTCGTCGAAACTCCTGTCCGAAAACTTGTATTATCAATCTCATGTTGCGTGTTTATTTCGCTGTTATGTGATTGATAATTCTGTTCGGGATGTTCGCAGTTATATTGGATATCTTCCGTCCCATAATTTCCGATTGAATACTGGTTTTCATAGTAGCTGTCTAGTTCTTGATAGTACGCATTTATATTATCGGAATAAGGTTCGCAATTCACATTAAATAACTCCTTGTTAGTGGAATTTTGACCGAGATTTTGTGGTCGAAAAGTGTTCCCCTGTTGATGTCGCCTTTGGCGAGTATTACCGGAACTAATATCCATCAGCTCCGGTTTAGGTAAATTGGAATAACGATTGAGTCTCATGGGAAATGAATTTTGTCTAGGTTGGGTTTGATAAACGTTAAATGTGCGTTGGAGTCGAGACAAAAAGTTTTAGTTTTGTGAATGTTGCGGAGGTCTAGGTAGAAAAGTTTGGGGTGTTTGGAGTCTGAGTGCGATTGTTAAAATTAAAGATCAGCTGGTTTAACGGATTATTAAAATATTGCCGATTTGAGGGTCTGTTCATTGCGAATGGGTTAGTTCGTGGTTGCAAAATTATAAATATGCATATGAAATATTTTGTTCCTGAATATAGTTCGAGAATGCTACCGCAAGAGTTTGCGGTTTCATAGCTCTTACCGTCGAACCTAAAGGTTCTTTAAGCCCCGAGAGGAGTGCATTAAGCCACATTTTAGTATATAAGTCACATTAAGTTTTAATAGCGTTTGCTTCAGATTCATGTATCTGAACTAGATTCGCCATTGTCGCGAGGATCTCAATGACTTCTTTATAAAAACGTTCCACCGTTTTTCCCTGTTGTTTGATACCATGCAGATCGCGAATTAGTGCGGTTTTTTTTCGTTTATCCGAATAACGGAGGATCAAGTTCTGTTTTATTTGCGTCTAGTTTAACAGCGGCCCGCACATATTTACAAATTCATTCGCGGGTCCGGTAATTTTGTTTCTAATTGCTCCAAGAAGGCGACTGCCATAAGGTGTTCCTTTTGTGCAGAAAATGAGCGAATGAATTTAGAAATTCGAATAACAACCTCGGATCACCATCAAAGTGAGTCAAATTTTTAATCGCATCCGGCACTCGTAACGATTGAAAAATATCACTGGGTGTTATAACTCCCACATTCGCATTACCGGTAAGATTATCTAAACTTTCGTGAGTTGAAAGATCTGGAGATATAGTAGTTAGAGCAATATCTTCTATGTATGAAGCACAATCAATTTTCACTTGTTTAAATTCACTTGTTAATGCAATGTTATTATCAAAGTTACTCTCTTGATCACTTTAGCGTAATGTTTCCCAAGACAAAATTCTTCTTAATCTTGTATAAGGCTTAATTCTTGATTTTAATTTGTTACTATTATCTTTCAGTGACATCTACAGTAATATTAGTATATAGAATTGGAAATAAGGGAGATATTCACTCACAGCAATGTTGCGAAAATTGTTTTCATAATTTTTCCCTATAGCTATGATTCCAACGATCACCTTTCGCTAAATTCGATTTTCCCCAACTATGTTTCTTCGTTGATTGTGGTTCTTTGAGGATTCATCTCAAGTTGCAGCAACGATTTTCCTTTGTTGACTGGCACAATTTTTGTTATAACTACCGTTGCGAATTCGACAATAAACCGTCGATTAGGTTAGGTTAGGTGCAAGTGGTTCGCAAAGGGCACACTTAGGCCAAGGTAGGCCTGTTGTGATACTACATGGGACGAAACCCTTAAGAACTAACCTTCGAAGCATATGGAATCTTTAATGAACTGCTCCAGGTTTCTGAACCTGACGGAGCTCAGTTCCGACAGTTCATTAAAGAAAGGGGACCCCAAGCTCCGGTTTTTCCGCACCGCCAATGTTGGGCATTAATACAGGAAGTGAAGGATATTCTCTTCCTCTTCCTCATTGAGGCAACTACTGCAGAAGTCATGCGTGGTCACCCCCATCTTGCTGGGATATCTGTCGACGAGACAGTGGCCTGTAATGACCGCTGCTAAGTTGCGCATTGCAGCTCTCTTGAGCGAAACTATGTTTATAGACCAGTTACGGACGAAGGAGGGCCAGATAAGTCTGGTCGTTTCAGAAGTGGGCTCATTTCTCCACCTGCGATTAGCAGTTACCAGGAAGGACCTTTGTAGGTCCACTTGCTTGAGGCAAGCGGAACACCCGACTTAAGGGTTATGTCCTCAATGGGTAAACCAGTGCCAAGCCTCGCAAGCTCATCTGCTCTGGTATTTCCCGGGATGTCAAAGTGACCTGGCACCCATACAAGACTGACTTCAGTTCGAGCAGCCATCCGACTGAGGTCCGAACGACAGTCCACAACGACCTTTGATGTCGTGTGAACACGTGCTAGCGATTTGATCGGAGGTTGACTGTCGCTATAGATGCGTATGTTGACTATGGGCTTCGCTGCAGCCCTCAGCCGCGCGTTAGCCTGCACTATTGCCATGACCTCAGCTTGGAATATACTACAATGGTCTGACAGTCGGAAGGAGATTTCAACACTGAGAAAAAAAACTGTAAAAACAAGAAAAAAGTTGTGTTTACAAGAACTTTTCTTGGTTAAATCGTACCCAACAATTGTACACCTTTATCTTGAGAACTTGAAAATTGTTGATTTCTTTCAACAATGAGAGCACTTAAAGTAAAAGTGATATTTTAATTACGAAAGTTATTAATTCACGATAGTGTACTGTTAGTCAATAACTACGAAGTTGTTGATGGAAGAGCTAAAGAATGTTAAGACCTCAACAGCGACAAATGTTGTTTTAAAGTTATGTCATATGTTGTATGAAGTGGATCCAGGAATCAATCAATGAGAATCGATATGAAGATATAAGACTATTTTTAGGAGAATGGAGTTATGAATACTCAGGGTTGAAATGAAAAACAAATTATACGACATTCATGACTTTAATATGTAATTTGTAGTTTTAATTGCTATATGTTATTTGTACTTTTTAAGTAAAAGGATTTACTATAACTGTGTGACATATTTGAACCTTATTATTATTTCTCCATTATTTAAAGTTAATTTTTTTCCAGGTAACGAAATATTCTCAATTTTTTGCAAATAAAAGCAATTTAATTCATTTGAGTCTAGAAGTTTATATGACTGATATTTTTCTAAAAAACATGTGTGTTCTTCTTGGCCAATAATAAAAATTTCAGTTTCATTGTTATAAAAAAGTAACATTATTTTCAAAATAAGATTTGTCCTACTAATTTTTACATATGCATTTTCAGAATATTGTATTCCTTTATATAAACATGAATCAAATTTCTTTACAATGGTTAAGTTAGTACAAATATTTTCATAATACGTCAAATTTCTTAAATCAAATTCTGTCTCATTGTTTAAATGCTCGAGATCTTTTACAAAGAATTTGTTTTCAATCAATGGGAGTGAAAATTGCAGACAGATTTTAATTGACAATGTATAAGGTACATTAACACGAGAAGTAATTGTGTGAGCGTATTGTTTGAAATTTTGATGTTTCCTTTCAAATCGAAAACACCAAAGGTCTTTTAACGGATCAATATTTTCAATAATTGTCGCATAATGCACTAAAAAGTGGTGTTTCGGTTTTAAATTTACTTTAAAGGAATCAATTAAAAACATATTATGCTTATTAACCAGAGTTCTTAATTCACGTAAGGTGTTATCATAAAACTCAGGTAACATAATAATATCCACTACACTGAGAAAAATAAGTTATTAAAATGACCAAAAAAGTAGTTCGAATCAAAAAAATTCTCGTTTGAAAATGCGCCAATAGTAAAAATATTTGATTCAACAACCACAGCGCGTTTGATTCGAACATGCGAAAAATCAAACATTTTTGCATTTCCTCCGACATTTATATTGTTGATATAACAAATTAAATGGTTGACACTTGAACTGTTGGATTGAATACTATGTAGTTTAATCTAACTAAATAATGGTTATGTTAAACGTGAGAGAATAAATATATTCATGCTTCTAAGACACACTTGAAATTGTAATTTTTTATATGTTCTTTGTTGCTGTCGTTCTATATATATTTATACTAGCTGACCCGGCCACACGTTGATGTGGCTAACGTTTTTGTCATATTACATTGTTGTAAACTATTTAAGGGAAACGGTAGGAGAACATCAGACATTGGCACCACCATGCTTTTTTACATAGATGCCATTTGTAAAATAACATGGCGACCTTCATGACTGATTTTCTACTACCTTTACACCTTATTACAATGAAATTATTATTTACGAACGAAGACGGAAACGTTAAAGCTGGTATAAAAATTTACTGGTTTGGGATTTGAAGGGGAAGGACTTTGAACACAATTGATCAAAATTTTCGTACAGTTGATGTAAAGCAAAAATCAATACAAAAGAATTAAATTTAAAATTTATTATTATTTTTATTCAAGTTTGTAACAAATGAGTATATTACAAAGTTTTTAGTAAATAACATGTAACACTTAAACTTATAAATGAGGTAGGTAGGGTGGATAGTTTAAAATCTTCTAACAATAATATTTTTTATTTTGAATTATAAATACTTTTAATTTCAATTTAATTTAGTACTAATCGGTGCACAATATTTTTGGTTAACCTGTCTTTAGCTAACACAAATAGGTTCGACGGTTTTCCTTCACGTGAACATGCAACATATAGCTGCCCATGAGAAAAACATGGATTTTCCAAATCTAAACCACAAATGGACATTGTTTGGCCTTGAGACTTATTTATAGACATGGCAAAAGCTAAACGAATTGGAAACTGTAACCTTCTGAAGGGTATGGTAGAATCTGACGGTATCATTGGAATACGTGGCAGCAGGACCACTTTCCCTTTAAACTTTCCAGTTAAAATGGTTGCTTCAAGAATATTTCCGGTGATCTTTTTGATGACCAAACGCATACCGTTGCATAATTGAGGTGGATTCAAATTACGCAGGAGAATAATAGGTGAACCAATCTTTAATCGAAGATTATGTGGTGGCATTCCAGGTATATCTAGTGAATTTAAAAATTCAATTGGAAAATTTACACTATTATTTTCATTAACAACAGTATCGATTGATTTAAAAGACATCAGATCGCCTGGTAACAGCTGTTGTATCTGGAAGTTAATTTCGTCAACATCAACATTTTTGACTACCAAAATAGCCCGATGACTTAGCCAGTTATGATTTAAGTAATTACTCTGTATATCCGGAAAAATACTCTGAATCAATTCATTTTTTCCCTGAAGAACAGTGCAGAAATTGTCTGGCAGTTTAATGCATTGCGTATTTGGTTGCAGTTCTATTTTACCGTTCCCAATATCTAGTAATTGTTCGGAAAATATTTGTACTGATGGATCATTTTGCAATCGTAGGCGCATGTTTATGGTCAATCGATGTGTTTCAACACTTCGCCATAAGAATGATTGTTTCAAACATGCATTAATCTCATCCGCGACAGTAGAGCGAGGTATAACTGGTAAGGTCTGGCGGACATCACCAGACAAAAGTAAGATAGCACCACCGAAGAGTTTATCATTGCCGTTTAAATCTTGCATAGTTCTATGCAATGCTGCGAGTGAATATTTGTGAGCCATTGTGCACTCATCCCAAATTATAATTGAACTCTTCCGCAACACTGCAGCTATTCCACTATTCTTTTTTATGTTACATATTGCATTTGGTTTATTATGAATGTCTAATGGCAGCTTGAATGTTGAATGTGCCGTTCGCCGACCATCTAGCAAAGTAGCCGCAATGCCTGACGATGCAACTGCCAATGCAATTTTCTGTTGTGACCGTATTTTGGCAAGAATCAACGATATTAAAAATGTCTTACCGGTTCCACCTGGTGCGTCCAAGAAAAAAATAACTGCCTTGTTCAGCAGCAACAGTCAGCATAATCCGATCATAAATAATTTTTTGTTCTGATGTCAGTAATGGCTCGCTGTTCGCGATAATTGTTGCTAAATTACCATGGTCATATTGTTTTTCTCGTTGTAAATCGGTGTTGACTAAGTCGGTGGCTGGGCGATCAGGTGATGGCATACCATAATGATTAAGTGGTAAATTTGAAATTAAAACACATAAATCCTCGATCAACACTAACGCTTCATTATACATCTCTGGCGTATAATCTATGTTTTGGCATTGATCTGTTTGTCTAATTCGGTGCAATATGTCTTCTGTCATACAATTTTTATATTTTGCCCACAAAGTTTGTGCTTGCGATGGATAACATGTCGTCAAGATAATTGCAAACAGCTAACGAATATTATTGGGCGTTGATGTCAATGCGGCATCAGCAAGCGTTAAGTCCCAATGGTTATCGTCTTCTAGCAATTGCAGTTCACGACATGCACCTTGGTATGTATTGAATACTCGACCATTAACTGTTCGCAGAAATTCAAAAGACGTTGGTCCGGGAACATTCACCAATAACAAACGTAAATAGAAGCACTCACGTTGCTTTGGATGTACCGTGTAAAGTCGCCCCAATGTCTTAGCTTTGAATACGCCTGTGATGGAAGGATGTGGTTTTCCTTGTTTTCGTTGTTCCCATTTTTTACCGGATTTGTTCCATGTGAAATAACGTGGAACATCAGTATATATCAATGTTTTTGCGAATTGGCCAAAAATATCAGATTTTTGACACGATGTAAAAAATTCAGTTAGTGTCGTTTTTGGAGCCTCAAGCGCTGTTTGGAGAACATTTTCTTCAGTGAAGTATACACGTTGACCGTTTTCAAGTTGTATTGCTAGATGCTGGACAGAAGGGTCTCTTTCGTGTATGGGAAAGCTAAGAATATGCCAAATAGCTTCGTTGCTGCTAATGTACCTACCCATTTGGTATCGTGCTATTTCGTCATTTTCATTTACATTCTGTACTTCAAATATAGCCAAATCACTGCCTTTATTTACATATTTATAAATCTACTTAATTGATTTTACAGAACTGCAAAGCTCAACATTGATATGAGCCTCAGAAATTTTTGAAAGTAATGGTGAGTATGGTACCACCCACTGATTATCAAGTTCAACTTGATTTGCAAAATTCGGCAGTCGCATTGTGAATGTGTGGCCCAATCTCAGTATTTCTGCGGCGATACATTGGATAACCGTCAATATCCGTGATAGTGTCATTCGTATGCGGCTTTGGAAATTTGTCTTACATTTTCCATTTTCCATGCATGGTGACGTCATGTTGAAAGCACCGCACGGCCCGTGGATCATGTGTTTGGTAACAATATCAAATAATTCTTGATCAATTGATGGGTCTGGAATTTCGGCTGAAATTATTTGATCAATTTCTTCTGGACGGACTTTATCTTGAAGCCAAATTAAAATGTGTGCATGAGGCAAACCTCGCTTCTGCCACTCAATCGAATGCAGCCAACAACGTGTGATACCAAAAACTGAATATTTAACAATAAAATCAATTAAGGATTTCAATTTTTGTTTAAACACACGTGCAGTTATATCATGACGATGAAATGCTTGTTGTCCTGGTGATAGTAAAGTTTGTATCTCTTTCCAATTTGGATTACATGTGAATGTAATAAACAAATCCGGTCGGCCGTAATGACGTACGTAAGTCATCGCATCTTGTATGTATTCCTGCATGTTCCGTGGACTGCCGATGTAGCTTGAAGGTAAAATGAAAGCATTACCGATGTCATTGGGGTTTAAATTTCCGTCGATGTTTCCAACAACAGCACCTCGTAAGTGAATGTATTCTTCCGATCGTAATTTAGCCTGGTTATATCGAATAAATCGCAAGCGTTCGCTTTCAACCTTAGCAGACATATCAACAATGTATTGATGGAATAGCTGACGATATCGAACGATATAGTTGTCCTGATTTAGTCTAACCATCAATCGGTGTGCGTAGTAGTTCATAGAACTAACTTTTTTATTTCCATTAGCACCTAAAAAAAATAAAAAATAAAATGAAATAAGAAATTAAAATTCGTTCATACAGTTAGAAAATAAATAGTTAATAGTCAAATTTACCGGTATTTGGATCACACTGTTTGATGTTAAGGTGATATTCATCCTGTCCTTGCCAAAATATTAATGGATATTGTAGTGCGTCATATGAACGGTGTAGATCCGAAATCGTACTGACAGTGTTGTCTCGCCGTGTAATTTTTATAGCTCTGTTGTCAACTGGATCACCAACCATAATAACAGCAACCTCGTCAACAGTTGGAGCGTTGAATCTGCCAGCATGTTCACCCAATGGTACTTTGTCGGCTTTTATGACGATTTGATAGTTGTCATTTTGCAATCGTTGAGAAACTCTTTTAAACAATCGAATTAGTTGATTCTGATCTAAAAAAATTTCCAGCAACATCACAATTGCTCTTTCCTCTGCTTGTTCAATGAAATTATACTGGCACCGAGTTGTTACGCGCTCTTCACAATTGCCCATAAAATAAATTTGAAGAAATTTCGGATCGTCATCAGGCATTGGCATCACTGATCCGATTTTATGGTACACCTGGCCTTGTATTTTGAATGTAGTTTCAAAATTACGTCCATCGGATTTCAGTTACCCCAAATGACGTCATTTGGAAGCAAGAATTAAATTTGCGTATCTTACGCAAAAATAATTTTGAATCATCTGAATCGCCAGCAAGAAGGGATAATAAAGGTTCCGGCGGAGTGGGTAGAGGTGACAGCACAACTTTTCCCGATGCGCAGCACATGCCGGGTGTTTCATTCCGAAATTTCAATGCCTGACAATATTGACATACTTTATCCATTGCACCGATAGCAATTTTTGAATGCGCAGAGTAGTTAATATCTGGTGCATATTCGAAAGCAAGACGAACAAATGATGCACGTGTTAATGAGCGGCTGATCCGCTGCTTCTGTCGTTCTTGTACTCGTGCTGTAGCTATGTTTCGTTCTCGTGTCGCTCTTGTTCTTGTAATAGTCTGTCGCAGACGTTCGTCACGCTGTTCTTGACATTCTTGTGCACGACGCTCTGCTGTCCTGACTCTTTGGGCTGCATTTCTTATTGTGATTTGTTCTGCCGACTGATGAGCTCTTTCAACGCGTTTGCGTCGTGCCTCTGCTCCTCGCGTTGTTGAGGTTAGATTTTTTCGGTGGCATTCGACTGAAAATAATAATTTAAACGTTGAAATATTGAAAAAAAAAACTGAAAAACATGCTATTATAGCGCATTGAAATAACAATATATATAATAATATAACTATGTGATAATACTTACATGTATATAGTTTAATTAGAGTTTTGAACAACGAAGCACTAATAATTAAAAAGCAGGAATAATTTCACTGTATTATATTCACTATAATTTTATTTTATACTTCAGTCTAAGTAACACGTGGCCGGCTATGCTAACACCAAAAATTGAAAAAGTAAAATTCACTGTATTTCGTTTACTACAAAATAAATTTAACCTATACTTTAGCCTCAGCAACATGTGGTGGTTATGCTATTAAATTGTAGCTTATATGAAACGTTTGGACGTTTGACATAGCGCCATCTATTGAATACTTACTCAATCCAGTTGGACGTTTGACATAGCGTCATCTATTGAATACTTACTCAATCCAGTCAACAGATGTCGCCATCTGTTAAAATCGTTTGGAGCTAACAGATAATTGTGACTGTCAAATAATACACAAATAATTTTTAATAAAATAATATTGCGATCATAAATTGAGATGTAAGCTATCCTATCTTTCAAGTTGGATCAAAATGCACACGGTGTACAAATTTGATTAAAATCGGTTAAGTAGTTTCGCGGCCAAACAACGTGACACGTAATTTATATATATTAAGATATTTAAGAAAATTTCCTTTTTCATTTCAACGTTTACCTGAACGTCCAGAGTGATTGCAGGTTACTATGGCTAAATGAAACTAAGAAACATATTAAATGAACATTTATTTTTGAGAATAATAATTGTAAATATGTATACATTGAGATTGAAATTAATTATCAAATGAATTACATTTAAATTGGTTTGTTTCTTATGAAAGCTTTTCCTGAAGTCATTGTATACATGAATAGGATAGCTTGTAAAAAATTCAATTGGATAAACATGAAGAATATTCTAATTGCTCCAAAATTCATAACATTGCAAATGATTATCAAAGTTTTTAATATCTATTTCGTAGCATAAAACAAAAAGATTCTTTTCATTATTAATAACTAAACAAAAAATTTTGTACAGCGTTAGTGCTTCTAATTTATTAGAAGTAAGATATAAATGCTTGCAATACTTCGTTCCTCTGTACTGGACACTGTCAGTTTAATTACAGAAGAATAATTTAAATGTTGAATGTGAGGAAGATTATTATGTCCAAATAATGTAATAAGGTTAATAGGCGGGATTTCTTCATAAAGAAGCTCAGATGTGTTTTGCTCACTACTTAGTAAAAAGTCTGAAAAAGAGAAACGGGATTTCATTGCCAAAGAATAAGCAATATTTTTACGTGAAGTAATTATGTGTGCATATTTCTTATAATCCTTGTGCTTCGCCTCGAACCGGAAACTCCATAAATATTTTAAGGGACCACTGTTTTTTATTATTGTAGGGTAATGTATTAAAAAATGGTGTTTGGGTTTAAGAGATCCAAATAATTTAATATAAAGCTCGTGGTGCTCCTTAATTAAATTTTTCAGAGACTCAATTTGAATTGCAGTTATATTGCCCGGTAAAAGTGTGTCAACAATATTCAAAAGTAAACAAAATAACTTCCAGCATTCATTATCAGAAGGAACCATATCTCCAATGAGAAGGTGCTAAAAGTGTATGAAATTCCAAATCTCTCGAGCGGACATCTTTAAATTGTTAGACTTAAGACAGCTTAGTTGTATAGAGCAGGACAGATTCCCTACTTCGGAACTCCATAAAAAAAACATCGCTTTTCTATAATTAAGAATTTCTAAAGAAGTTTTGTTCTATCAATTTCAGAAGTACTTTACACACCTCATAGTGACAAATACCTTCGAATATATCGTGCATGATGTCAGCAGAAAAATTTTCTGTAACATGGAAAGACAGTATTGAGTTAAATAAACTAAATTCTTTTATTCCTGTTGTTTTGAAATCATCTTCAATTAAGTGCTCTTCATACTGACTGGGGGTTCTAATATATTCTTCATATTCTTCGCAATCAGACTTCAGGAATGTCTTATTCCTGTTACAAATTCGGCAGTATTTAAAAGAATTAAACGATTTACCGAAACCTAAAATATCTTTGACGCCCAAATTATCTACTAAGATTAACTCAAGTACAAAATGTACCTGATATATTTCACCTATGGGAACATTTAGTTCTAAACCAACTTCTTCTAAGTACTTAATTTCTTCAATAAGGTAATAAAATGAAGAATCCTTCCCATGTTCTGCTATAAACTTACTTTCGATAAAGCCTGCTGTGAATATGTAATTAAGGTTTGAGAAAAGATACTGTGGAATAGTAGGAAACATATAGTAAATTCCGCAGATAGTATCTTGATATGAGTGGCTGCCTAAAACGTTATTAACTTCGACGTCGTCAACGTAAATAAAATATGGAATTATTATTTTATCAACGCCGAGAAATTCTCTTTTCTGTTTAAATAATTCACCGATAAAAAAGGTATTCAAACTAGTATTATTTTGCAACTTATTCATGTTTCCTATAGTACTTTCCAGCTCAAAAAATTTTTTTATTTGAAACCTTACGGGTAGAAAATAACTTTTTACTTCAACTTCATCTAAATTTGCCTCGCCTCTATGCATTGTTTCGCGAATCTCATTATTTATTGTATGACTTAAAGGATAACGAAAAAGATTTTTTTTAAAGAGAAACTTTAAGTAGCGACATTCAGAACAAATATTTTAGAAGGGATCCCTACAAATATCGAAAATATTTTGAAACTGATTGCAATTTTCAGTATTTAGTAAGTCGAAATGTTTTAAAGTCAAAATTACGTTCCCTATGATCTCACTAACACTTTTTTGAATTTGTAATGCATCTTTTCTACTTATATTACATTTAGAGTAAGTTTTAGATGCGAAACTTAAAACTTTATTCCTTAGCCTTTCTAACGAAAAGTCCCCATTTTGAACTGTTTCAGGAATAGTAGACATTTCCTCATTTTTAGCTATTTCAGGAATACCAACTGTTGCAGACGATCCAAGACATTTGTTTTCGGGTTCGTATTCTGAATGAGAATCTGCAGTTTTTCTTGATTTAGCAGAAAGTGTTGAAGGATTTTTATGTGAAGAAAATAAGTGTTTTTTAAATGCTTTCCTATTGGAAAACGTTTGCAAGCATTTATATTGACCACATTTGTACGTATCAAAGGTATTTAACTCATGTTTGTCTTTAAGGTGAGAAGTAAGTTCGGAAACGACTCGAAAGCTTTCATTACATAAACTACATATATACATTTTGAGTATTAACTTTATAATAAGTAAAAAAAATATGTAAAACTATTTACCATTTTTCAAAAATGAAATCAGGCTTGGAACTTGTGTCAAATTCTTGTCATCTTCTGTACAAAACTCAAAGAAATATTTTTGGAGGAAAAGCTATACCCCGTAACAATAGTTCGGATATTTTAAGTTCAAACATTGAAATGCTTTAAAAGCCGTATCCAAAGAAGATAAAAATGTAGGGAATTTTAATCTTACCCCATCGATATATAGAAAAAATTCGGTAAGAAAAGTAATTTCACTTCCAACGACAATTAAAATTGGTTGTAGGGTGACTTTCTGTTGATAGAACCGTTCTTTAATATCTTCCAGAGCAGGGAGAAGTTCAGCGATGTCCTTGATATGCAAAATAAGGGAGTCTTTCGCGTCCTTTATAGTTGTTTTCTTATATTTTGTTTCACCCGTTTCCTTTTCACGTAACGAAGGAATTATTACTGCATTGAGAAGAAGCAATAGAATGCAATCGCGAGAATCTCTTTATAATAAAAAAAAATTATCAAAAGCGTACGAAAATCGGTTACCTCGGTTACATTACGTACTTTCGTTTATGTTCTGATCGAAGTTCTTTAAAAGATTAAGGGATTGCTTGTCGCGAAGTTGCGTTTTAAGATAAGGGAGAATCTTTTCGACAAAAGAGTTCCAATTATTTATCAGTCACCTTTTCCTGGATAAAGCTGCTCAAAATCTATATTTATCTGTATAGAAAAATTATATTAAGATCTTAATAAATAGCTTAATGATAGTTATTATTACCAATTTGGAACCAAGAGATGCGTGTTTATATAAGGGGCAGTCTTTAAAGAAGGAGTTTGTGCTTTGTGCGGTAAATAGTTTGAGTGGTCTGTACGAAAAAGTTTTTGCCCATTTTAGAATAACTTCTTCTAGTGGTTTATCATTGTGACGAAGCCAAAATTTGTCATATTCCGCTATGGTTTCGTCAAACTCAGAGAAATTGGTTTCTTCTTGATGTGGCTCAGGAAATTTATTTTGCCTTTTCAGCCTATTCCTTACGTTAAAATAGCGGTCATGCAGTTTACCACTTGGATGCTTAGATAACTTGCTTCTTGGCGAGTAATATGTTTCCTTTAGAAAAAAAAAAGAAATATATATATGTATATATTTATAAATGCTGCGGGTAACAGCGTGTAATTTTACCGGGTCTTGACCAGGAAAAGTTGCAGCTATTTGTAGACTTATTGCTTTTAAGTCACACACAGTTAATTTTTCGTGCCGAGCAGCCAAATAATCAATTAAGCAATTTGTTATGGTTTGTTGGTGAATGGGAGATAATGTGCCATTTTCTTTGTAGTATATGAGAGCTTGCTTTCCTTTTTGGCTTTGACAAAGAATTTTCTCGACTGGACACTATTAAAAGAAATTTAAAGACATAAAAAGAGTTAATTCTACATTTCAGATTACCTCAATAGTATTCAAACTTGCACATGACGTTGTAGAAGTTGAAGTACGAGGGGAGGTCAAAAAGTTCGCGGAATGACAGGGAAGAATAATGAAATGAAACATTAAACTATTTTTCCTTTTCAATGTATTCTCCCTTAACCCTAATACATTTATTAGATCTTTCAAATAATTTAGTAGTACCGTCGAAAAAAAAAGATTTGTCTTGGTCGTCAAAATAGGCCGAAATTGCCGACTTCACTTCATCATCGTCGCCAAATTTTTTTCCACGTAGTTCTTTTTTCATTTTTGGAAACAAATAATAGTCGCTTGGGGCCAGGTCTGGACTGTAGGGTGGGTGGCGCAGTTGTTCAAAACCGCACCGGTGAATGGCAGCTGTCGCAACATGGCTTGTGTGCACGGCCATTCGAGTGTGATTGTCTGAAGAGGGTTGACGTGTTCTGATCGTTCTCCCGGTTCATTCTGTCTGGAAAAAGTTGAATTTTTATGGAAGAGCGAATTATTCTCAAATATTGTGCCTGTGACCTCTTGGTGCCCGCTGGCCTATTTATCTGAAGGATTTGGTTACTTTGATTTGAAAAACTAAAAAAAAAAAAAAAAAAAAAAAAAAAAAGACTAGTTGACTCGGGCCGCGTGACTCCTGCTAGTGCGCAGTTATCGGCCGCGTGGCGGCTGCCCCGGCCTCGTGTTTGGGCGCTCCTTAGGGAGTGCCTTTTATCCCTATTATTGACCATCCCTTGCTAAGGGATGGTAAGGAAGAAGCCAAGAGTGTCGTGCTCGGCATCTCCGGCCCCCGGGATGATTACCCGTAGCAAAAGCGCGGCATCGAGCGTGTGCAGCGATGGATTGGCTGGCGGTGTGGATGATCATGTCCTGTCAGGTCATAACGAGAGTGGTGGCGTCCCTAGTGACTTGTCTCTCGAGTCCCGTTACTCGTCTGTCGAGGGGCCACGTGCTGGACTGGCGGCTTTTGACTGTGTTCCTGTTCCCGATGGTGTCCAGTCTATCTGCGGAAAAACTCTCTGGACATCGGCTTCCATTGAGGGTGCTATTGGTGCGGCCGTTGGCCGACGGGCTGGCTCCTGCCCGGTTGGAGATCGGGGTGTGGGATCTTCTCCGTCGGGCTCTGGTGGAGCGGATTCGAGCCGCCCTCGTGGCTCGCTGTCGGGATCTACTTTACGGCCCGATGAATTTTGTCTTTTCCCTAACTTAAGTAAAGACGTTACTAATATTGTTGCTTCCAGTCCCTCGTCGATTGGTGGAGCTCGCTCATGCGATTTGTTCCAGAATCCGGACCGGCGTCCCGGTTCATCGGCCTGCCTCCGCCCTGGGCAGGCGGAGACGAGTCTTGACCGCCTTATTAGGGCGGCCGACTATTGTGATGGGCGCTCTGGCCCCCCTCCTGGATCTCCGATCGTTCCTGCTGTTGGTGCTGCTCCCCGCCATCTGGGCTCCAATCGCTTTGGTAGCCTTACCGACGAGGAGCTGCTTGGCGCCCCCGGATCGACCCCATTGATGAATGATGTCAGCACGCGGCGTTCTGGCGGTGCGGAGGGACGAGACTTCCTGGCGGGCCCCGCCGGTCCTGGTGTTGGGACTCCTCCTTCTGGCTCTCCTCCCGGTTTACCGGCTAAGTCTATCCTGAGTTCTAGTAGTAAGTCCCCTAGTGGAACCAACACTATAAATGTTATTAAAAAAA
This sequence comes from Tolmerus cingulatus, assembly GCA_959613345.1. Taxonomy (NCBI): domain Eukaryota; kingdom Metazoa; phylum Arthropoda; class Insecta; order Diptera; family Asilidae; genus Tolmerus; species Tolmerus cingulatus. The sequence continues at coordinate 727,480 of OY390709.1, read as the reverse complement.
ATAGGCTGCAGGCTGACAGAAATACGGAGGCCATCACAATGGCCAATACACTAAACAATAATGTACCGGACCCTCTCAGCTCCTCTACGCCTATTGGGTTAAAGAAAAAAAAGAAGGGAAAAAATAACAAAAATAATATTAACGCGGCCACTGCTGCCGGTTCGGCCTTCGACTCATCGGGCCCCAGGGTCAATGGTAAAGGGAAAAAGGTTACCTTTTGCCCGCCAGTCTTTACTAAGGCTGACGGATTGAAGGGCCACCTCGCGTTTTTAATGGACGCGGCGGCGGGCAAAAGGATCACCCCTGTCATAAGGGTGGTTAACAGAGGCAATTCTTGCAAGATCCTCCTGGATTCTGCCGACCTTCACGGTCTACTGCTTGATAGACTGCGGTCCCTGGGCTCGGGTGGATATTCCTTCCCCGTCGGAGGCAGGAGGGCCTCTGCCCTGCTTAAGGGGGTCCATGGGTCATACTCCTCTTCTGAGGTATCCGACGACATCTTGAGACAGCTCCCTGGCCTCGCGGGACTCAGGGTTTCTGGGTTTGGCGGGGGGTCTGCTCCCTTTAGGGGCTGGTATTTGGTGGCCCTGGATGGCCCGGGGGATTTGGAGAGACTTTTTCGTCTTGACTTTATCCTCAATCAAAAGATCCGCTGGGATAGGGTTAGGGCTGATGGCCCTCTGCAATGCTTCAACTGCCAGAGATTTGGTCACGCCTCCTCGGGATGCGCTAACCGCTTCGTATGCGTGAAGTGCGGTGGGGGTCACGGCCCTGGCTTATGTGAGCTCACACGCGAGTCTGCTCGCGAGACTCTCTTTTGCTCCAATTGTGGCAACAATGGCCACCCGGCCAGTTTTAGGGGCTGCCCCAGCAGAGAGGCCTATATTAAGGGGCTAGCTGCTAATAAAAAAAAGAGGGTTTCAGACGCTGTGACTTCTAGAAATGATCTCCTGCTTGGTGGGCCGGGAGCGGTGCCCGGGCTTCCCCCTCCGGGTTTTTCCCGAGCTGTCAATGATAATATCAAAAAAAAAAAAAACCTATGCTGAGGTGGCTGGCGCCTCTGGCGTCGCTGGCTCCGATGCCGATCATCCCGGCGTTACTGAATTTTTCAGGGGTGCTTCTGACATCGGTGCCCACTGCAGGGAGAGTTTTGGCCTTACTCTAGGGGAACTGTATGCCAAAATTGGCAAATTTGTACCAAAATTCAGATCTACGTCTGATAAAAAGCTAAAAGATTTACTCTTAATTGAGTTCCTCCTGGAAATTACACCATGAGTGGTCTTCTCATAATTTCCCTAAATATTAGAAGCCTAATTTCTGACACTAAAAAGAATGCTGTGGAGGTCGTTCTGAGGGAGTGCAATCCCCATGCCCTTCTTCTGAACGAAACCCATCTCAAAGATACTGACTACCTGTCCTTCATAGGATACAGGGTCTTTAGAAATAATTGCGGCCAGGGGGTGGCTGTTTTGGTTAGAGGAGACTTAGTTAGCTCTGAGCTGCCCCCATTTATTGGTGGCGGAAACGCCCCGGTGATTTCATTGGGGGTTGAGCTCGTATTAAAGGCGGGTCCGCTTGCTTCTGTCCATGGGGGGGAGTCTAGACTGGCCATTGTGTCTTCCTATATGCCTACCTGTGCGGGGGCTGATTCCGTGGCTCCCTTCCTTGACTATCTGAGTGGTCTTAGTGACTCTGGCTATTGCGTTGTGGCCGGGGGTGACTACAATGCCAGAAGTGGGTGGTGGGGCGACCCCTCCCAGAACAGCAATGGCCGTTCTATTGTTGGTTGGATGAGTGATGTGGGGATCGAAAGTGACTTGATCACCATAGGCCCTGGTGTCCCTACTTTCCCCCTTAGTGGGGCCCATTTGGACTTTTTTTTCCTTTCCGGTGGCTACTTTGGCGACTGGTCGGGCCGTTACCGCTGCGAGGCTCACGCCGCTCCATCTGACCATCTTATGCTAAAGCTATTTATCAACAGGAGTGTTGGTGAGCTCGTCTCCAACCCGACTCGTGATATCATCGTCTTCGATGATGAAACAGACTGGGACCGCTTTAGAGACTCTCTGAGGTTGCGGGCTCCGGTCTGCGGAAGTATCGATAGCGGTGTCTCGTCTCAATCTGAGATTGATGATTACATCGCCGCCCTGTCGCGCTCAATTTCTGTCACTGCTGACCAATACGGGCGCAGGGTTAGGATCGGGGGTCGTAAACTGGACACTTTCCCCTCTGACATTGTGCTTCTGATCAATAAAAAAAGAAGTTGGAACCGAAAGCTTAGGCGAGTCTTTATTCGGACTGGCTCGACTCGTGGTGCTGAATATGCCTCACTTTCTAATGACATCCGACTTCTTGGCACCATTATTGGAGAAAGAATACGTTGCCATTACCTCATGCGGCTTAACAGAAGACTTGAGGCCATCCGTCCCGGTCCGGAGGCCTTCAGGGAGATTAATAGATTGTCTGGCCGCAGGGCTGCCTCCTCAAATGAGGTTTTTTTTAATGGCACAAAATGCGCTTCGGCGGCGGAAAGGATTGAGGCTTTTCGCGTCTTCTATGGCGATCTTTTCAGGGACCGTATGGACCCCAGTAGGAGCCATGTCTCCAAGGTTAATGATTATGTATCTGCCTTTCTGGGCTCCGAAAGAGGTAGTTTGGACGACGAGGTCTTCCTGCCCTTGTCCACTGACACAGCGGGGCTTGACCGTTTGGTTGGTATGGGGGCTCGAGTGTCCACCTCCTCCTTGGAGGTTGAGGATATCTGCTACAGATTAAACAATAAAAGGTCCTCCGGTCCGGACGGTCTCTCCAACTTCATCATTAGAAAGGCGGCCCCCGCTATTTCTGAGGGGCTTGCTAACTTGTTTAACCAATGCATCAATATTGGTTATTTCCCTTCCGACTGGAAAAAGGGGAACCTTATCCCCTTGAAAAAGAAGGGTGGCAACAGGGACGTCAGTGGCTTTAGACCTATCACTATGCTGCCTGGCCTGGGCAAGGTGTTTGAAAGGATAATACTGCGGAGGCTTGACCATTTCGTCGTCGGTGGCGGCCTGCTGCAGGACTTCCAGTTCGGCTTTAGGCCCGGAATTTCGACGTCCCACGCACTAATCAAATTCCAGGAGGATGTGATGTCGTCCCTTAGAGGTGGCAATTGCGTGGTGGCTTGTTCGCTGGACGTGGAAAAGGCTTTCGATTCTGTTTGGACTAACGGATTGCTTTATAAATTGATTGACCAGGGGATCCCGCGGCCTTGGGTAAGGCTGTTGGCATCCTTTCTGTCAAACAGATGTGTGAGGATCAGCCTGGAGGGGAGATTTTCTGGGGCCGTACCGGTGTCGAGAGGGGTCCCCCAGGGCTCTGTTCTGGGTCCCCTGCTCTACAGTCTCTTTGTTGCGGATCTTAGGGGTAGCTTTGTGCACAGGGAGGTCGAGTCTAGAGTAATATTATATGCCGACGATACCCTTTTGTACGCTTCCGCGGACAGACCGCTGCGGGCTACCCAGACTCTGGTTAGGCATTTGGACTATGTCTCGGTGCACTATGGGAGGTGGGGAATCAAGCTCAATGCGGATAAGACGTCCCTCACATGTCTCAGACGGCCTTATGGACTTGCTCCTAGGGGTACGGTTGCTGAGGCTCGTCGATTGCAGATTAATTTCGCTGGTGCCAGCATTCGTGCTGGGAACCGTTTTAAATACCTAGGGGTCAACTTCCACAATAGACTCAAGGCCAACTACCATTTGGCTGAAGCACTTGAAAGGGCTGTTAGGGCCAGGAACTCGGTGGCCTCCCTTTTGAGATATGGTAATGGCGTGCATCGCTCGACTAAGCTCCTTATCTACAAGCAATTGATCAGACCTATACTCTACTATGGATTTGCTTGCTGGTTCTGGATTTCTCCGTCTTGGGCATCTAGACTGGCTAGGTTTGAGAGAGCCATACTTAGAAAGTGCTTGAACCTTAAATATGACCACCGTGGTAAATATTTCTCTAATGACTTTATATACAGAACCTCTGGGGTTATTCCAATTCTCGAATTTGCTGCAATACTTCTCCAGAGACACCTGACCAAATTTAGAGACCACCCGTCCGTTAGTATTAGAAGAATGTCAGAAGACGGTTCTGGCCGCGCCATTTACGATGACTATTACCCGTCCCCCTTCTGTTTCCTCAATGAGGACACGGCCCGCTTCTTCGACCAGTCCAGGTTTCCCGGCACCCCGGAGTATTATGCTGTCTCCAGGGCCGGCTTTCTTAGGGGCTGATACTGCTCGTTCCTCACGCTGGACTGACTGCCTTTGTCTTGTGGGTGGACTCTCCACTCCTTTTTGATCTTGCCGCGTTTGTTCCCTGTTGTTCGTTGCATCGTCGGCCGCTCTCGCGCATGATGTTCTTCGGATCGTCATTATGCCGCCCTTCAGGATTGGTCTACCGCTTGATTTCCCTGCTCGGGCTGGGAGGGTCTGTTTCTTCCTTTGAATTGCAGTCTCTTTCTTTCCGCCGCTGACTGTTTAACTGACTGTGAATTGATTTGAGTTCTATATCGGTGCTATCTGGGCCCTATTTCTATGTATAATTAGTTTACATTATCTATAAATTAATAAGTGTAATCAAAAGAATTTATTTTCATATTATAATAATACTCTGTAGCACCCGCGAAAACAGTAAGAGTGAATTCCTATTTTTGGATGCGTAAGATTATTAACTATTGTGCCTGACTGAGCACGAAAGTATTTCGTGCATACCCACAATATATATACAACTACCTTAAGACTGTACTACTTTAAGATTTCTCTCCCATGTGATGAATGTTGTGCCTGACTGTACGTGACTTCTTCATCCGTACCTCTCGCCTTATATTTATCTATTCTGAGACTGTATTACTTTAAGTACCCATATGTATACAGCTTAACAGACTACTATATTGAATCGGCCACACACTCGGCCCCCACTTTGAATTCTGCGCCACCATATGTGTTACGTCTAGCGTAGCTGGCGCTCTTTTTATTTCATTTCTCTTTCTTTCTATGTATTTCTATCCTACTCTTAAGTACACCACCTTGAATGCTCTGTGATGCGCAACACAGATTTTCTGAATGTATTAAATTATGTGAATGTACTGAAACAAATGTCAAACCAACCTTAGGTTAAAAAGCGTCTAGCGTGGATGTTTGTATCCAGCCAAATTACAATCTTAAGTACCATGTGCATTTAATTTACTGTTTAAAAAGTCGCAATAAATGTTCTTGTTCTTGTTCTTGTGTGCACGGGCGCATTGTCGTGCAAAAGGAGCACACCTTTTGTAAGCTTTCCTCGCCTTTTTTCTTTAATAGCTTCTCTTAATTGATCTAGTAAAGAAGCGTAGTATGCTCCCGTTATGGAAACACCACGTTCCTTATAATCTATCAAAAGGATACCTTCTGTATCCCAAAAGATCGTCGCCATGCTCTTTCCTGCCGATTGAGACACCTCATACTTCTTAGGAGGGGGTGTGCCTTTTTTATGCCACTACATCGACTCTTGCTTTGACTCAGGTTCATAATGGTGAACCCAAGTTTCATCTCCAGTTACAGTTCGGGCCATAACTTCCTCCATTTGCTCTCCACAGCGGTCCAAAAACTCGCGACAACTTTCGACGCGCTCGCGTTTTTGATGCGCAGAAAGCATTCTCGGGATCCATCTTGCACAGACTTTAGTTATGTCAAGGTGTTGATGTAGGATGTTTAAAATGGTTGTTTCTGATACTCCAACTAATGCTGCAAGGTGTTTCTTCTTTAGCCGGGCATCTTCCAATACAAGTTTTTCAACTTTTTCGATTTTTTCTGGCGTGGTAACCTCAATCGGCCGTCCAGGTCGGGGGTCGTCTTCAATGGAGTCCCTCCCTTGTTTGAAAAGGGAGTGCCATTTATAAATCATGGTTTTCCCAGGAGCGGAGTCCTCATAAACAGCTGACATCTCTTGAAAAATTGTTTGAGGTGTCTTTCCTTGTTTGGTGAGAAACTTAATAACGGCGCGATATTCAATTTTCTTCATAGTGGCTAGTTTCTTCACGATTGACTTGTTTACTCGTTGATAACTCAAAAGCTAAGGACCCGATTAGGCTGAAACTTGGTATATATACTAACAAGATGTCATTCAATCAGCGCATATTTGGATGAGTAAACTGAACCTCGCCAACCCCGCCATTCCGCGAACTTTTTGACCTCCCCTCGTACTTGATAAATTGTTTATTCAAGCTGATACTGTTGATGATACAGACAGTGTGTCGTCGTCCTTATTGGTATCACTCAATTTTTGCTGAAAATTTTTAGTAATAATATGTAATTGCAGAAAAACTATAAAACATCAATGCGCGCGATAAAATTTGTTGTCAATCGTCGGGAGAGAAAAAATTATTATCATCATACAAAAGCACAATTTAATGTTAAAATAATTTTGGAACGGCTCTACACCACGAGCCCCACTTGTAAATAATTACCAAAAATAATAAATTACCTTATCCTTTCTCCCTGCCGCCAGCTTTTCACGAAACTTCCCTTTCATACCAATTTGATACAAATTCGGAAAAATTTTATTAATGTCCTCAGCATTTATAAATTTCAATTCTTCAAAACCGATTCCCGCATCTAAAAAAATTCGATGTTTTTCAATTTATTGAGATATAATATTCTCACACCTTTTAAGTTTAGAAACACGTGTTCCAACGACCACTGTCTTAACAAATCAAGAAGTTTGCTTTCATTTTCGCTTTCTACGCAGATAAAGTCAACCGCTTCGTTATCCATTTTAAATAGCCACTCAAAAAATAATTTCTGGAATGGAATGCGCATGCATAAACAAGAAACTTACTTAACACATTACATGCGGGGCGTCGCGACAAATTGTTTATGACGTACCGGGGGCAAAAATTAGAGTATTCGCGTAAAAACGGCCTTGAGCGCAAAGGGTTAATAATTTACCAGCCATGTAATATCACTAACTCACCTGAAGTGTAGTTATATAATAATTAATATCTTACCTACTGCGTTTGGCAGTGAAACAAATCCCTTTAATTCACTAGTCTTTATTAAGTGTGAAGGCTACTGGAGTTACACCGAGACTGGCTCGTTAGCTGAGATAACAGAGACCAGCCCTAACGCTGATAACTGTTTCATTGCTTGGATACAATGATGATTTGTTATTACTCTGTTACTTTCTGTTATCTCTACAACTATCATACACTGTTAACGGTAAAAATACCTTTCCCGCACATAACGATTAGTCGCCGTAAAAGGTATTAATACCCTTCCCGCATGTAATGTGATTTCCAGTATTCCACAAACTGTCACAAATTGAATGGCCATGCATCAACAAGAAACTCACCTTTTTTTCACCAGGAGCTTTTTTATTTTTATCAAATTAATTCTGAAGACAGAAATATTACTTTTTATTTCTGAACAACGATGTGACAAATATTATTTTTTTTAATTTTTGGGTAACAAATATTATTTGTTATCTGTGCACGATGCCACTCACAAGAATGTCACAACGCGAATGTTGGGCTGACTCACTGACTGACAGACTGGACTTCACATGTGAAGTTAGCGTGAGGCCATAAACAGATTCAAAACTTCAAACTTTCGGCTATAATAGGTTTAGCGGCGCGGTTTAAAATCAAACGCGTTTTTCAAAAGCAAAAATAGTCGCACGTTTAATTAAATTTGTTTGAAATAACAACTTTTTCGTTCACAGTGACCAAAAATTGTCGCCACAACATTTTTTCTATCTTGATCGCAATCAAACGCGGAAAATAGTCAATGTAAAAACTGATTTTTTTTTCAGTGTAGTTTAATAAATCCAAGAAGAAAATTGTACACAAGATCTGTTTCATCAATGAGATCTCCTACCATAAGTAAAATATAATGCAGGAAGGTTTTCATTTCAGCTGCAATAATCTTGATATTGCCTTGTTTTATATGATTTTTTTGTACTGGACAACTCATATCCCTAGCATTTTCAGGACCATATGAAAACATTTGTTCTCGATAGTTAAACGATTCCAGTGTAAACAATTTTTTCTCGTATTTATATGAAATAATCCAGGATTTTTGCGATATCATATTGTGCTACACCCAAAAATACATCATGCATGATATCAGGTGCCATGTTATCGGTTACATGAAAGTAAGAAAGATTATTAAAAATTGAATCCTCTCGAACTGCTCTATCGTTGTCTTCATTTAATTCGTTGCTATAATCGATATTAGTCCTATTATAACTGAACTTTTGATCTAGTACAGATTCGACAATAGTTATTTGAGTTAAAGCTGGTTTTATACCCTAAAATAAAATTCAGACCCAAATTATCACCCAAGATTTGCCCAAGGCAAAAATATATTCTTACTGTTTTGTTTTCAAAAAGAATATCAAGTCCATTAATAGATAAATCTTCAATAATATCTATAAGTTTTTGAAGTGTTTTTGCATTGGAATAATGCTTAAGGTCAGTTGTTTTTATAAAGCCACCCACAAAGATATTATTTAAGTGAGATAATTGCTGTTGTGGAATAGCTGGAATACTGTAATATATGGCGCACACCGTTGTGTTGTGAGGACCTAGTGGATTATTAATATGGAAATCATCGAAGTAAAGAAATATTGGGAAAACTATTTTATTTCTAAATTTCTCCATCTTAGATTTCCACAGTTTGCTAGTAATGAAATGATTAATTCATGTGCCTGCCTTAATTCTATCGGTATTTTCTAGTGTAAATTTTAGCACATTGGGGGACTCAAAATACTTTTTAAGTTGAAATGAAATATCTAAGACACAGCCTTCAACAGTATCCGCACTTAGAGGAGGGTTTCCTCTTATGACTACTTCGTCTAATTCTTTGGAAATAGTAAAACGTATAGGGGGTTTATAAATATTTAGTTCTTTCAATTTATTTAAAAGTTTGTACTCTGTCTCTATATCTTTAAACCGATTTTCAAGAAAAAGTAAAAGTTCTTCAAATACTGCATGCTTGTCATGTTCTACATAGGGTAAAAGTGATTTTAAACATTTAATGATTGGTTGTATAACGAAATTCGACACACAGTTTTGTATTGTAAGAACATCTTTTCGGGTAAAATTTGATTTGTGGTGAAGTGTTAGGGCAAAATTATTGAGATACTTAATGATTGAACTTTTCATAATTTCGGTATTAAGTGTCCCTTCATTACTACGATCAAAGCGAAATCTAGAAATTTCAATACATTCATTTTTTTCAATACTTGTAGCTTCACTAGTATTTTTTTCATGCCTCAGTCTCTTGGGATTACAGTCATCAAAAGGATATTGTTTTGTGTTGTAGGTAATGTCATCGTGTTTAGAAATATGACCTTTAAATTTATATAAATTTTGAAAGCTTTTGTTGCAACCGCGAAATTTGCACAAGTATTTATACGTCACCGGAGTTTTATGAAAATGTCTTAAGTGATCTAATAAGGATTCACATTTTTCAAAAGAAAAACGTCGCAAATAAAGCAAATATGTGTGTACACTTCTGAGTTAAGTTTTTTATGCATTTTTCAGTTTTCCAATAATATTTTCGATTTTTGGAATTTTCTCAGTGACATTGGTAGGTCATATACATATTTTTGCAGAAACATCCACACATATTTGCTTTTTGTTGAATACTCTAAATCAACTACGAAACAAATTTTAATGACCAAATCTATAGCCCGAAGTAGTGTTGATACCTTATACAATATTTTGTCTGCATACACATAAAAATCAGATAAATTTTTCACTGTCTCACCGATAACGAAGACTTTTGGCTGAATTCTTGATTTCTCCTTCAAAGCTTCCATTAAAAGCTCATCCTGTTTTTTTTTTACGTTATTAACATTTAATAGATGCACTATCATATCCGATTGCGCATCAGAAATTGACGGTTTTGAGTTTTTTCCCAATCTAGGTGGTAATATAATACTGTGAAGAAGATTCAGAAAATAGAAATGCCGTGTATCTACAAAAAACGAAAACGTTATTAAATTTGTTTTAAAATTTAAGTACAAGCATAACGGGATTTATTTCTTCAACATGCATCTCCTGATATATTTTTTGATTCAATTTGTCCTTAATATAGGAGGGAAAGAAGAGTTTATTTATTTTTTCTTCCATCTCGTCAATTTTTTGAAAACCTTTTCCCGGATGTAATGTTTCGAAGTCTATGTCAACCTGAAAGAACAGAACAATTTTTCTTTTCTTGCTTTTACATAGAGATAAATTTATAACTTACAAGCTCAAATCCTTGTGGATCTTGAAATCTAGGCCAGTCTTTTAAGAAATCAAACAAAGACGTTTTCCTTTCTTTTAAACGAAGTGGCGAAGTATTTTTCCAATATTCCGTAATATTGGTGGGCTGATTGTGCTTCATCCAGCTTTTGGTTGATTCAAATTCTTTTAAATCCTCGTCAAAAATTATACCTTTTTGTGTTGTTGTTGGTGTTGCATCTTGACTTACATATTGTTTTAAATGAGCTTCTTCTTTTATACATTACATTGAAATATCTATCGTAAAGCTTCCTTGAAGGATTCTTTCTATTTTTCGGGGAACATAATATGTAGACTGTAGGAAAAGATAGATATTAAAATATATAGATATTGTATATATTGTATTAACGTTCAAATATTTATAATATTATGTATTTTGATGATCGTGAGGAATTGTTCTAGGTTTTATGTATGTGGTAAGTACAAAGTTCCTCATGTACAACAACATAATATTTACTAGCGTGTCAATTTTTAACCCTTTAAACTTTATATTTAGATATATTATAATACATATATATTATTTAAATCTTATACTTACCGCGATCTCTGTAGGAAAAAGTTTCGTAATAGCCTCGGTAACTGTAATCATTGTGGATAGGTTCATTCGTTTTTTATTACCGCAAAAATCATCCACAATTAAACGCACTAAATTGGTTTGTTGCCTCTCATTTAAAATCTAATTTTGGTTGTAATAATTTAAAATTTCTTTCCCCGTAACGGTTCTTTGCAAAATCTCTTCCAAATTGAAGGTAAGTTCCTCAAAATTCATAGAATTTGATTGCGAATTTGATAGCCAATCACTTATTCTCATACTATTGGAAAGAGTAAGATCACTCGCACAACATATAAGTGCGCCAAACTGTTATAAAGAAGGTAGAAAAAACGATTAAAAAATTCTTAAAGGCCCACTTAAATATACAATTCAAAATATGATAGAGGCAACTTGTGAATAACAGTTTAAAATGAAATAATATTCTGAGGATTAAATAATTTTTATCAACGAATAACCCTGACATTTCATTAAAACCTGTTAAGACTTGTAACTTATTAGAGAATTAAAAAGGAAAACACTAACATTATTCGTTTGACGCCATTGCTGAAGATAATATCGAAATTTTATTCTTTCTCCTATTCTTTACTATCGAAGATTTGGTCAATATCATGGGTGTGTATCATTTTAAAAATATTTACTGTAGTAATTCCACATTTCGTTAAAAGAGACATAGTATCCATTGAAAGATCCCATTCTAGAAAAAGGGATAACAGATCTGTTGCTGTAGTTCCAACTACCTCATCTGCAGTATAAATTTCTCCTGCTACAGATATAGATATATCACCATTACAACTTGTCATATTGCCAACACGGTTTACTTTCTGAACATGTAATCAAACACTATATTATATTTAAAATATGTATATTAATCACTTCAATGCACAACACGTCTTTCTTCTAAGGCTACTTCATCACAAATGAGCAAGAATTTACACGATCATCGTCACATTACGTATAACAACTTAAATTCTAGGAATAACAACGTTACCTATTACCACAAAAACTTAAGTTCTCGTTCCATTACGACATTCAGAATTTCGCAATTGTTAAGAGCGCCGTTGTCAAATGTAGAACCCTTTTCCTTGTTAGAACAAAATTTTACTTTTATCACCCAAAAACTGTTGTATATTTGAAGTAACGATGGCACTTTTAAAATAACAGCTAAACATTTTTAAAGAACAACAACTTTGCATTAGTTTTTAATATTTATCCTTTGATCTAAGAACTTTTCAGCGTTGTGAATTGAAGTACGAATTTTTCTAATTCCATATTGAAATGAAATTAAAATCAAATACAAATCTGAAAAAAATATCGATAAAAATCGCCAACTTGACTCTAACGAAATTCGCATGTGAATGAGGAGACACACAAATAATCCACATGCCTTATGTGCACAACAGAACACCTTCAAGTCAGGCAGTAGGCCATGATAAGCGCCAGTTGCAACAGAATATAATTCTGATCTCCTCTGTCGCGTCTGCCCTGCGCACTCACATGAAGCGTTACAGTAGCATACAAAAATGTGGTCAACTGCGAAAGCTCTCCGCTGAAGTCGGATCCCTAATCTAAAAGCTTCTCTCGCTGAACGTTTGCTCTGTTGGGACGTCTTATTTCTATATATTGTTTTTGATACGGGGTTTTAACTCCCAAATTCAATTTGTGATTTTTGAAGAATCCTACCGACTGCGCCAGTTAAATTTCTTGTTCGACAATAATTTAAAAAAATTCGATTTTAATACAGGACCTTTTATTGATCGGAAATTCCAATTCGTTATTATGTTGCAAACTTGAACTTGATCAGAACTAACTAATAATTCAAATATTTCCCTCCATCAAATCTCGGTTCGGCAAATTCAGATGATGGTGCGTCTGGTGTAATTTGTTGACCTCGACTGATTGTCCAGGGTGATTGAGCATTGCATATGTTAGCCCAGCACGTGGATTAAATCGCGCAACCAAGAGCTCCTTCTTTGTTCGTTGAGTTACTACCTATAACCACAGATAAAATAATATACAGATGCAGAATGGCGTACTTCTGTTGCAAGCACCAGCCAACTTCTCGTAGCCAAGTAAAGCTTTATTCCTAGCCAACTAAGCTTTTACTTGAGCTAGGTTTAAACCCATTCAATTTTAAAGTGTTCTATGTACAACACAAAGTTCTTTATAACAGTAGGATAGTTAGCTACTCGATATTTTTATTTACTTTACAGCTTGGTGCGCTTGTGTTCAGGGTTTACGCATATATTGGAGCATCGCGCGTTAATTGTTTCCAGCTAAATTTCCTTCTACTTCGGCCTCACTTTGAGTTCTCATCTTGGAGCGATTAGTTGTGCGTTTTCACTGTTGAGCAAATTAAATATTCTCTCGGCGATTTTTTTATCTTGGCATTGAATTTGGTACATTCTTTGGATTTCTGGATTGACTTCGTTTATTGGTTTTGGAATATTTTCATGGTTTTTTTATTTTGGCATTGAATTGCGGACATTCTTTTGATCTTTGTTAGAGGATTAGATTTCGTTCATTACATTTAATTAGAATTTAATTATGTCTGATAGAGCTAAGAATTGGAATATAAAGTGTAGCATTCTTTGTTGCCAGGCCACTGCAAAGAATTATCCCACACGTAAATATTTTAATTTTCCCAAACCAGGATCAGACAAATATTCTATTTGGTTGCAAGCTTGTTTCAGTTCGCGTAGCGAAATACAAGCTAAGAAAAAACCATATATTTGTAGTTCCCATTTTGACGACAAATATATGGGAAAAAAATATTTAAGGAAAGATGCTGTACCATCCCTGAATTTAGAATTTCGCCCTTCTGTTTCAAGAACTCGTTCACCGTCTCCTCATGTTGATCCTTGCCAAGCTCTTGTTACATATCAAAGAAAAGTTGATGAAAATGATATCACTCTTGATGAATTAAATCAAGCCTCAAAATATTTTAGTACAAGAGCATCTACACCAGTGTCTCGACTTTTTTGCGAAAAATGCTCCAAACATTACAAAGTAATAAGCATGTTAAAAAAAAATATTAAAAAGCTCGAGACAGAAATTAAGGCTTTAAAACGTACCAAGCTGGTAATACAAAAGGTAAATAAGGTGCTAAAGAATAAAATCACAATAAAAATAGAGAGCAAAAACGAAACAATTCAAAACGAATTTAAGGGAAAGTATTGATGTACTAGAAAACGTGAATGACAATGCAAAAACATTTGCTAAAATGATTCTATTTCAACCAAGCACTTACTCAGAATCCGAAAAAAAAATTGCTCAGTGTATTTATTTTCGTTCCTCAGCCGGCTATACTTTTCTTCGTAATGTTCTTCAGTTACATATGCCCCACCCAACTTCTTTACAGAAATGGTCAAAAATTAAAAATTTATCTCCAGGAGTTAATCATAATATTTTACAAGAAGTCAAAAACCAAGTTGATCATTTACAAGATAAAGATAAAGAAGTTATTCTCATGTTTGATGAAATGGCTATACAAGAGAATCTTGCATACAATAGAACTCTTGATAGAATAGACGGATATGAAGTATATGGAGATGGTGAACTACGGAAAAATTTCGCTAAAAACGTACTTGTATTTATGATAAGAAGTATTTGCGGAAATTTTAAACATGTCTTTTACTATATAGCCTGCTCTTCCTCTGTAACTGGAGATATTTTAAAAGATGAATTATATATATGCCTTGAAATGTGTAAAAATATTGGGGTGAATGTCCAGGGAATTACTTGCGATCAAGGGCCAATAAATAGAAAACTATTTCGTACGTTACAAATTTCTCCAGATAAATGCTTTTTTGAATATAAAAATGAAACCATATATACTATTTATGACGTTCCGCATTTATTTAAGACATTCAGAAATAGATTGCTAGCAAGTGAAATTACAACCCCCGATGGTGTTATATCATGGGACGTTATAGCATTCATTTATAATTTAGAAAAAAATAATAAAACGAAAATATGTCCAAGACTTACTTATTCCCATATTTATCCTTCTGATTTTCAGAAAATGAATGTAAAGCTTGCTGTTCAAGTGATAAGCCATAGTGTTTCATCGGGAATCAAGAGTTTTTTGGGTCTGAAGAAGTTCACTATAGATTTAGAAAAAAAGGCTGAAGCCACAGCAAATTGTTTCGACAAAATGAATCGCTTATTTGACATTTTGAACGGAAACCCACCGCTGATGCGAGATTCACAAAATTTTGCATTTCTTGTAGAAATGAAAAAGTATATAATGAATATGAAACCGCTTAGAACTAAAGGAACTGTATTTTGCTTTAAGGGCTTATTAATTTCCATTGGGTCCATAATAAAGATCACTTTGTTAATTTTTGAGTTGCATACAAAAGTTTACTACGTATATGCTACTAAATTTAACCAAGACACCTTGGAAAATTTTTTTGCCCATGTAAGAGCTAGAAATTTTAATAAAAGTAATCCCAGCCTATTTGAATTCAATCGTATATTAGCAAAAATTATAACTATGAAGTTGTTATTTACGTCATCATTTTCAAACTGCGAAACAGATAGTGATGAGTATTTCAGCCTAGATTGGGATGCAGTATTCCAAAATTCAGAGGACGAATCAATTTTGGCCAATTCGGAAGATAATTTAAACGACATTTCACAAGACGAGGAAGATGAAGGTATAGAAAGATTATTCGAATTATCAGAAGAGCAACAACCTCAAACTCATGTTGAAACCACAGATATTGCACTAAAATACTTTGCCGGATATTGCTTTTCCAAAATAATGAAAAAATTGAATACACCTTGCATTAAATGTACAGAAGAAATGACAGAAGTTAACACAGAAAATGCTGATATTTCAAATATATTGATAACGGAAAAGCAATTTGATAATTGTAAAAAAGATTTAATAACACCGTCATATAAATTTTATGCAATATGCAAACACCACAACAGAATATTTAAAAAAAATTTTGAGCAGTTTTCTCACAAGAAAAATATAAAAAGTTTTATTTTTAACAAATGCATTGAAGAAACTCAAGAAAAATTCCCAGATTGGTTTGATATCGGAGATGAGTGTTATAATCATCGCATACAGATTTTGGATTTCATGATTTTGGTTTTAATTAGAAAAAACTGTAGGTGGCTTTCAGATGTGTATCGTTCTGAAAAAAAAGTAAAGAGCAAAAGAAATAAAGTGAAAGCAATATTACATGCATAAAATCGAACTACAAAACTATTTTTTTTAATTTTAACTGAAAAGATAAATCGGTTTAAAATGTTATAGAATTTGATGTGTGATTTATATCAACAAAGTATAAATATGTACATACACGAATACGTTGTAAATTAGTACTAGGTTACTTAACCAGTGAATTACTCAGTAGTAAATATAATTGAATCTAAGTAAGGTTACAAATGAAATAATTGATTTTAGATTGGTATAAAATGATGATTTTTTTGTTTTAAGTTTCATTATTTTTGGTCCCTGGTTAATATCAATGTAAGCAGTATTTCGATTAAGTAGCTAACTGTCCTACTGTTATAAGGAACTTTGTGTTGTACATAGAACACTTTAAAATTGAATGGGTTTAAACCTAGCTCAAGTAAAAGCTTAGTTGGCTAAGAATATAGCTTTACTTGGCTACGAGAAGTTGGCTGCTGCTTGCAACAGAAGTACGCCATTCTGCATCTGTATATTATTTTATTTGTGCTATAACCAAAGACCTTTAATATACGAAGACGTCTCACAGCTGAAAGCTCTGGCAAAAATTCACCAATTTCAGTAGATCCAGATGGGAAGCATTTTGCTGCTTTCGGTGGTTTTGCTGCCTGCTGGCCTCTCTGGTTGCTGCTGTCGCTGCCATTTGTTCCTGATTTTTGGAAAAAGGGCGAAAGCAGGAAGAGAGAAGATAACGTTTGTTGGCAAGTCGTCCTCCCACAGGTGCTTCGGGGAGAAGGGTTGAATTGTGTGGTTGATGGTATGAGTTGAAATCAGATTTTGTTCTTGTGTGCGTAATTCTTTGAAATCGAGATTTTTCCGAGGCCCAAATGAAATTCTCGAATTTGCAACAGAGATTAGAAAATAAAGTTTTTGCTTGTTCGAAATAAAACTCATTTCATGATTTAGGGTGTGGAAAAGAAAAAAAAACCTTGGTACGGAATAGGTATTCGGAATGATGTTTTTTCAGACTGTTAACAATTATTTATAATAATATAAAAAAGTTCAAATTAGCTGCTTAGTGTTTAATGTTTCAAATTTTTTAAACGATGATTATAGATAATTTTATTTTCAACTTCTCTTTTGATTATCCAAGTGCAATTTTTTCTCAAAAGAACTAGAATTAGGAATTCAAGAATTGTTTTTCTGTGATTACAACATGGCGATTCTTGGGAAAACCAATTTGGATATATTTCGATAGTTTTATTGATACACATTTTAATAATTGTTTCTTTTATATTAGAAATATGCAAGTAATTATTGAGAAACTTCTCGTATATTGCAAAATGTAATTGGCATATTGAAAAAAAATTATGGGAAGGAGTTTTTAAATTTAAATTTTTAAGATCTTGTAATTTTTTTGAACAATAAAATGTTCGGAATTTAGCACGATGTCGGTATTTTCTTTTGCCATGACTGATGCACAATTTTTACAATTAAGTTTTTCAAAAACAATTTTGAAAATAGTGTACCCTACATAGTATGTTTTTGCATTTTCTTCTAATGTAAATACATCGTTGACTGCACTCGTTGGGAACGCGTCAACCTCATTGAAAAAATCATTATTGAAAGTATTACCAGTAACACCTTCAGTATTGTCTAAGTTGCAAGTAGAGAAATCATTTTGTGTACGTCCATGTCCATCAGGTGTGTTTGAATTATTCGGATCAATTTCAAGCCATTCAAGCATAAGATCGTCATCGTTTTCACAGTTTTGATTGGGAGAGACAATATTTATGATCTTCATAGACATCAGTTTTGCAATTATATACTTGAATTCGTGGACTGAAGGATTTTTCATATTACCTCCTTTGGCGCGAATTTGCGCAAAAACATTTTCTATTGTATCTTGATTTAATCGTGCAGTCAAAAGAAATTTAGCGTTAATTTTCGAATCGGTGAGTACTTCTTCGCTAAGTATTAGTATACAATTAATAGATTGAATCAAACCTCGAATGCAATAGTTTTTGACATTTTTTACTAATTTTAAGCTTTTTAGAAAGTCTAAAGAATTTTTTAAATATTTTGCAGTTTCACCGTTAAGAGTGTACGGTCTTTTATAAGGGTTTTTGTCCAACAAATCTCGGCTATTTAAGCAGTCAAAAATATTATTTAATTTAGTAATAAATTCTGCGGTAGGAATTGCTTTGCTTTGATTTTCTTTTGAAAATTTATGAGAAGCAAGGCATGTTTTAATGGCAGCAGCAACCGTTAAACTAAAAATTTGTGTTGCATAACAAACTCTCATTTTCTCGAATGTATTCGGTTTAATATGCTTATTGCTAATTTTGGGACACATTCTAAAATTTTTGGAATCTGAGTCTAATTTATACAATTCTTCTACAACAGCCCAGGAACCTATTCCTTCCTCTGTCTTTATATCTGTAGACAAAAGAGTATTTCTAAATGACTTAATTAAGTGCGGGACATTATATAGAAAATATATTTTTTGACCATTTCTTTCTATATATGGACATTCATTGCTGACATCAAATAATTTGAAACATTTCCTATTGTTGGATCCTTGATCGCAAACCACTGCTCGAATGTTTAAATTTAAATTAAAAGATACTTGAAAATTTTTTAGAATTAATTTTTTTAATTGCTCAGCTTTAACGCAACTGTCACTTACAAAATAATTTAATACATATTTCCAGTTGTCGAATAATCCGCGTACCATAAAAACACAAATTGTTTTTCCTATTAGCTCTTGTCTATTGTTTTTGCCTAAATCAACAAATCCATCAACTATGTCAATGTGCATGTCATACACTAAGTCCCTTTTAATGTAAGTCTCATCAAAGATCAAGACAGCTTGGTTTTGCTTAAAAGTCATGTTTACAAGTACTTCTTTAAAATTACTCAATAAATTTTGATTAAACCCTGGCTCTATCCGTTTAATTGGTGCCCATCTATGGAGAGATGATTTAGAAGGCAAGCTCAGACCAAGATTATCCCTCATAATGTTGTATGTTGAACTTGATTTATAGTTCAGGGTTTGTGCCAAAGTTTTTTGTTTTTCATTCCGTGTTCTAGAATTTAACAGGATCATCTTAGAAAATTCTTTGGAATTTCTGTTAATTCCTTCTAAGTTGTCCACTTGCTGCCCAATATTTTTAAATTTATTTTCAAGTTCATTTATTTTATTTTTTAATTCTTCATTTTCATTTAATAATAATTCATACTTAGTTTTTAAAATTTTGTTACTCCTTTTATAATAATCTAAATTTTTGGTATTAGTTTCACATCTCCTGCAAACAAACGCCTCAGCAAGGATGGAGCTTTCCGAATTTCTTCTTTTGTTTTCTGATTGTACCAAATTATTTAGATCATAAACACTATAATTTTCATGATCATAATTACGCTTTAAATATGTTTTATTAATTGGAAACTGAACTCTAAAATTTTCAGAATTCTCTCCATTTCCATCTAAAGTTTCAGGGGTTGTTATCAAAATTAAATATTTCCATATTTTTGCCTATAAGTTCCGCATTTGGTACTGCCCCTTTCAAAAGTTTATTTTTCCCCAAATATTTTTTATCAAAATGTCGTGCACAAATTTTGATAACCTTAGTTTCAAGGTTTTCTTGAAAACCACAGATTTGCAACCAAATTTTCCTTCTATTCTCTTCCATTGGAAACCTGAATAGTGATGAACTGATATTGTTACCATCACAAGTTTCAATACAGCACTTATTTATATTTTTGACAATTTTTTTTTGTGCAATGGGAACATGCATGTTTTTATGCGCGAAGTAATTTAATTCCTTGTTAGGAATAGCACCTTTTTTTAATTTTTTTAGGCCAATAAACTTGGGATCAAAATGTTTGGGGCATATTCTTAAATATTTTATATTCCCATCATTACCAATGTTTAAATTGTGGGCCCATTTTTTCTTCATACTTTCGTCAGCAGGAAAGCGAAATAAATTACAATTTAAATCGTTCCTACTAACGTCGCAATCTACCACACAACAACGATTAAATTTATCTCTTCGCTTTATGTTAGCCTTTAAAAAGGCTGATTTTATGGTCGCTGAATTATTTTCCATGAGAACAATTTAACTTTTTCGCAGATGCTAACGCTAAGGCAATCAGTTCAAAAGTGAGATGAATTCACGGGCTGCAGTCAATAAACCTATACATGCTATGCGCGGGCGCAACTGGCTCACGCTCAATGCTTACCCCCTGCCATCCCATAACCCGTAGCCATAGTCTTTGCCCGTAGACAGAACTCGACTCTCGCATTGTTTTCTCTCTTTCCATTTTGCTTTCCGTGTTCGTACAGAAAAAACCGCAGCAACCAGAGAGGCCAGCAGGCAGCAAAACCACCGAAAGCAGCAAAATGCTTCCCATCTCGATCTACTGAAATTGGCGAATTTTTGCCACAGCTTTCAGCTGTGAGACGTCTTCGTATATTAAAGGTCTTTGCTATAACCATAGAGAAATAAAACATAAAGAGGCGACAAGTAGAACATTGGACGAGGAACCACTTTTTGAAAGCTCTGTGTGAAAGCTAGGATGCGATCTGAAAGCTCTTCGCTCGCGGCTTGCTGGCGATGCGATACTGTGGGTAAGCCACCGTCCGAATGCACTAATACACTCAACCAGCCATGACCGCGGAGCGCAGTGCGTAAACGTATTTGCCTTTGCGCTTACAGGCGTTCGTCTTTCCTCGGAGTCGGAATCCCTAGCCGCTTATTTGCTGCCCTCACGTATTTTTCGTCTTTACACTGCAGGTTTATTTGGTGGTTCTGCGAATTATCTGTCTTTTTTTTTATTTCATTAGCAGATAGACTTGCTAGGCGATTGGTTTGTTTTTGAGTGCTCGAACGAAATTATAGAAGTAATATTGGACTGATTTGGCTACGAACTAGGACATCGATTTAGATTATTTAAAATTTGTATAACGTTTTGGATTTTTATAATAAATACATAGGTGATTGCTTTTTGAAAAACGACTTGGCTTTTGAATTTGGTTTACGATTTGATATTTTGTATATTGACTTTGTAGTCAAAATATATATCAGTTGGATTTTTTGTTGACGGCTGGCTTGAATTTTTGCCCTTCTTTGATTTGTTATCCTAAAATGGAAAAATATAAGATTTGGGGTGTCAAGTGTACGGTACCTAGTTGCAGTGCAACTAAAAGAGCTTCACCTTATTTGAGGTTTTTAAATTTCCGGCACAAGGCACAGATTTGTTTGCTAAATGGATGAACGCTTGCAATTTAAATATTCCCCCATTTACCAAAAATGCATATGTACGTGTGTTCCAAGCATTTTACTGCTGATTGCTTTGGAAAGAAAAAATTGAAAATGAATTCTGTACCTTCTTTACAATTAGACCAAAACGATAACATAACAAAAACTACTGAAACGGAAATTAGTACGCCTCAAAATGAAGACACTATACCAGTTTTATTTTCTGGGAAAACCTATGAAGTTTCTGAACGAAATGATTTAAGTTTTGAGGATCTCATTGAACTTGAAAAATCATGTGTTGTTAAGGATAATGAAGACAATGGAGACGATTATGTTTCGACATGTGAGCAATGTTTGCAATCACAAAAAAATTTGCAATTTTATAGGCTGAGGTATATGAATTTAATAAAAAAAAAATAAAAAATTAAAAAGCAAGTTCCAAAAAAAGTCGGCAGCAGTAAAAAAAATTAGGTTTTCCGTTAAAAATAAACTTGAAGAACCAAAACATTTAAAAAAGGAAGCTAAGATTCCTTTAAAAAATGTAATTGATTCATTGGTTATAATATTAATAAAGAAGCTAAAACACTAGCCAAAATGGTGACATCTTCAAGATCAAAATGCCAAATGTGGCCCGAAGATGCTAAACTATTAGCCCAAAATCTGCATTACAAGTCCCCAGCTTGCTATATTTATTCGGTTCGCTTAATACAAGCTACAATATGTGACTTAAAAACAAAAACTAAAAACTAGACTAAACTAAACAACAAAAACAGACAAATATAAGGGGGATGGAAGGATTATTTGGGGGGTGGGTTCGGCGAATAAAGAGCATGCTTGAGGGATGTTTTGTCAAGGTGGAAGTCGAAAACAGTAGAACTGTTGGCCTTACGCAACATTCTAGTGAAGGGTTCGAAGTGATCATAATTAGTACGATGACTATCAAGGTGAAATGTGGGGAAAGATCTAACATTCCGAGGGTTAGTTTTAAGGGATATGCTGTGTAGGAACTCGGGACAGTCAATGGAACCAGACAGGACTTGATGGACGAAGGTAATATCGGCGACATCACGACGCAAGGAAAGGGGCTGAAGGTTGATAAGTTGAAGGCGACTTTCATATGGAGGGAGGTTGAGCCGATCAGTCCAGGGAAGGTCGCGCAACGCGAAGCGAATGAATCTGCGTTGAACTGATTCAATTCTGTTGATGATTGAAGATTGGGAAGGTGACCAGACCTGACTAGCATACTCAAGAATGGGTCTAACGAAAAAGATGTAGAGAGATTTAGTTACATAAGGGTTGGAGAATTCCTTTGACCAACGTTTAACGAAGCCTAGAGCAGAATTGGCACTACTGATGATGTGATCGAAATGGGATCGGAAATTAAGCTCACTATCACAGATAACGCCAAGATCGCGAAGGGAAGTGACAGAAGGTATGGATTCTCCTGAAAGCAGATAGGATCTGGGAGGGATGGAGGAACGTTTACGGGAGAAGGTGATCGATTGACATTTGGAAACATTGAGGTCGAGAAAGTTTTTAGAACACCAGGTGGAGAAGTTGTTCAGGTCGCTTTGAAGAAGGAAGGAGTCGGATGTGTTGGAGATTTGTTTGGAGATCTTCATGTCGTCAGCGTAAATTAAAATGTCAGAGTGGTTCACAACGTTAACCACATCATTGATGGTTAGTAAGAAAAGCAGGGGACCGAGGTGGCTGCCCTGAGGCACGCCGGAAAGGGATACGAAGGGATTAGAAATCGAGGAGTCGAAGCGAACCATATAATGGCGGCCATCAAGGTAGGAGTTAATCCATGAAATGAGGCGAGGAGGAAAGCCAAGGCGGTTGAGTTTAAAGGTTATCATCTTATGAGAAATTTTATCAAAAGCTTTACTGAAGTCGGTGGCAATAACATCAACTTCGGCACCGCCTTCCAAGGCTGAAAGGGTGCGTGACACGAGGGTTGTTAAGTTGGTAGATGTAGATCGTCCTTTGAAAAACCCGTGTTGAACTGATGATATAATGGACTTGGAGTGGAATGACATAGAATCATAGATGAGACTTTCGAATAGTTTGGGAATGCAGGAAAGTTTGGCGATAGGACGATAATTTGTAATATCGCTTTTGCAACCTTTCTTGTGAATTGGGGTAATATAAGAATTTTTCCAGAGGTCAGGGAAAGCCCCCTCGGAAAGTGAAAGTTGGAAGAGGGCGGTAAGCGGTTGAACTAAATGGGTAGCGCATTTCTTTAGAACAACTGCTGGAATACCATCTGGGCCGGGGTCGAAATCATCAGCAAGAGCATTGATTTTATCGACGACGAGGGAAGGACCGATGTCAATAGTGACAAGGGAGGTTTGAGGACAGCGCTCCATAAAGGAAAAATAGTTGGGATCAGGGGCGGAGTCGGAGTCAGTAAAAGATTTCGCGAAGAAATCGGCAAAAAGGTTAGCGATAATTGAGGGGTCAGAAGAAGATACGTCGCCAAGTTTAAGGGTAGGGGGGTAGCAGTTGGATTTTCTTTTTAAATTAATGAAATTATAAAATTGTTTAGGGTCAGAAATGATCTTGGACTGCATGTTGTTGAGGTAGTCCTTGTAGAGGGATTCGCAACGTTCGGAGAAAAGGGAGGAGACGGCGGCATACGAGGAGTAGTCAAAATCAGACCTTGAACGAAGGAACGAAAACCACAACTTGTTCCTCTTGTTTCTTAGGGAACGAAGATCTTTATCATACCATAGTGGGGATGTGGAGCGGTTCCTTAAAGGTTCGAAGGGGACACATTGGGATAAGCAGGAGAAAAGTTCAGTGTAGAAAAGATTGGCGCAGTCGTTAATGGGTGATTGGTGGTCACATAAGGCCGGGAGGACGTGAGAATTGCCTAGAAGGAGATTAAGTTTCTCAAAGTCGGCTTTGCGAAAGTTGTAGTGACCACGGGGCTCGGAATTTGTGTAGTTGAAGGAAGAATCGTGGAAAACTGTTAGGAAGAGTGGCGGGTGATGTAAATCAAGAATGGAAAGAAGATGGTTGCTCTCAATAACAACAGAGTCTAACGGGTTAGAAGAGAAGATCAAATCAAGTTGTCTACCCAGATGGTTCTTTAATTATGGACTTCAAGCATTTTATAATAAATTCAAAACTACCCGAAAATACCCATAGTACTTATTTTAATTGAAATGCATGAAAATTCGAAAATCATAGTACGCCATATTTAATCCGTCACCTTGAACTGCAAATTTCGAACATAGATTCGCAATAAGGACATCTAAAAACCCCCAAAATACCAATTTTTATTACTAATTCTTTGATTGATATTTGCAATTTTTGGCCGCCATCTTGGGTGCGCCATTTTGGAATTCGCAGTGGCTTATATGTTGGGTCGGAATATGTAGTACCTTCACCCAAAAAATGAATATGATCGGATTCAGGGTTTAGGCGTGATTGGTTGCCCGATTTCACCTAGTGCACAAAACTTATGGGCCTCATATTGGATTCGCCATCTTGAATTTCCTAATTTCGAACATAGCTTTGCAACAAGGACATCTAAAAAACCCCAAAATACCAATTTTTATGTCAATCCCTTAATATTTTCAATTTTTTATCTCCATCTTGGGTCCGCCATTTTCAAATTCGCGAAAAAGTGGTCTATAAATTGGTAAGGTAAGGTAAATATGTAGTACCTTCACCCAAAAATAAAACTAATTGGATCCTGCATTTAGGTGTGATTGAGCAACAAACAACCAAACATACGATTATTATACATGATGACTGCGTTGAAAAAACAATAATTTTTACACCTATTTGTCTAAACGCCATGGTAGCGTAACTCTTTAACAAGCCTGAACATAAGTCAACAAAGGTAATTAAATTAAGTTCTTCCACTGGTCGGGACGCGATATGGGGCTTGATTAATTTTATTCTGAACACTCATTTATGGTTTTAAGATTATTTCTTATTATAAATGTTCCTTAACAACTTAAAGATATTTTATATATTCTTTATTTTGTTTAAAAACTATTTTTATATTTTTTAAGAAAATGTCTGCTTCAAAATATTTTGGAAACAAAGAAACGGACGTTGGGATACTCAATCGAAAGCAAGTAATGCTGGCGACTAGATTCGAAAAAGTTCAACAGAGTTTTTACTGATTACACCCTCGATTTTCGGTAAATAAAAAAATATATAAATATTCTAACGATAACGTCATCATAGCGTATATGTAACTTGTTCCTCTATTTGTCTTCTAAACATACTCTCACTAACATTCACACTTCATATTTCAACCGTAGTAACGAAACACCCCAAAGATGATAAAGCAGTCATCATGAGTAGATGCGCACTTCTCATTCTATCACTACTGAATCTTCGCGTGTAGAAGCCGATTTTACGATTCCTTCTTAAAAAGTCTTTCATGATACATTTAGAATGGCATCCACCTCATGTTATATGCGACCTTGGCCACCCCGTATTATGGGGTGATCAAATTAAGCTGCCGCAATCGATTCAATTGAGTTCTTAAAATTACGACAAACGGTACTTTCATTTAAAAATAATTAAAAACCGTATTAATGAATAGAGTTACATTTCAAAGTTAACTCACATATTTTCTTCCTGAGCTAATGTGAAATTAAGGGCTATTTAACTCAACAGAAAAAAATTAATCGCGAAATAACCTATTCAGATAGACAAAACACCGCATAATTGACTGTTCGTTACGCTTTAATTTAATTGCGCCGCTTATATTTGGGCTCAATTACTTGCCGCTGAGTATAATGTCTTGTGGACTACTCGTAAGGAATATACGGGAAGAAAATAATAATATGTACAACCGTTTCTAATAAGAATTGTCATGCCGTATCAGCTTGCCGAGAAGACTCTGGAATGCATGAACAAAACAACTGAACTTGCTGGGAAGAGTTTAATAAAATATTTATGAATATAAAAAATAAATATAGTGTAGGCGTTCGATATGTGCACTTTATCTGAAATAAAACAATATCAATTTGTTATATAATTTAAGTATAATAGTAGCCTTGTTACCTAGATTAGTTTTCCATAATCTGTAAAAGTAAATAAGGTTCTCGTTAGCAAAATGGTATATATTTATATGTAATACTTACCAATGTCAGAGTCTAAACCGTTCGATCGCTATCAGCCTATGCGCCTATAACAAAATGCTTATCAAGAAAAGAGAGGTTGATGCATTTCGGGAGGTTTGGTACTCGTTATCGTTTTGCTATTAACTAGCACTTCACTTCGAATAAAACGCTGCAACTGATCGGATCCCTGTGAGTTTATTGTTCAAAGTGAATCCTGGTGGTTCGGTTTTGCTTGATTTTACAATTATTGATGAACCTAAGACAATAAGCTACGATGCGTTTTAGCTTCGAGAAGGTTGAGTATTTTGATAGCCAGTCTGGTTCGATGATGTTGATGAGTGACCTTCGTGATTTTTAATATTGTATCAGGTTTCTATGGCTGTGTAAGCCATTCCGTTTGGTCTAATTTTAACCATTTTGTCCATGCCACCAAATAGGGGTGTTTTAATAATTGAACGACTGATTTACCTCTACATGCACAATCTGCGGGATTGTCCTGACTACTGACGTACTTCCAGTCACTTCTAGAATGGTGTATACTCTGTTGGCTACGAAAGGTTTCCATTTGGACGGTTCGCCCTTAATCTAAGCAAGGGTAATCTGTGAGTCAGTCCACGCATATGTTGAGACCGTGAGTAATTTTAGATCATTTTTGACATGATGGATTAATTGAGCTACTAGTGCTGCACCTGCATCTTGGTAAGGAAATCTTTTTGACTGGTACCACTCGGGTCTTTGCTGCAAACAAAGTGACGTTCTCTCCTATTCTGAGGTAAATAGCTGCTGCGTATGCTGACATAGATGCGTTTGAAAAACTGTGGATTTCGATATTGTGAGAGTCAGGTGTAAATTTATTTCATCTAGGTATTTTAACTATTTCAACTACTGGAATATTCTTCCTTATCGACATTCATTCAGTTTGGAGATTAACAGGAACCTCTTCATCCCAAGAGCATCCAGATTGCCATAATTTTTACATTAGAACCTTACCATTGATTATTATGAGTGCTAATCATCCGAAAGGTTCGAATAGCCTTGCTACTTCGGAGAGAATATTTCGTTTGGAATATGATTTTCTTACAGTTGGTAGATTTACTTTAAATGTAAATTCATCGCTTGCTGGATACCATTGAATACCGAGTTTCTTTATCGAGGTACTATCCGAAATGTCTAGTGAATTCTCAACTCTCTGTATTCGAGAGGTATATGATTGAATAATTCAGTGCTGTTGGCCGTCCATTTTCGTAATGTGAGTCTTCCTGCGTGTAGTAGTTTTATTAAGTCCTATTGAAGTTTGATTGTGTCCTCTATTGAATGTCCTTCGCTATTGATATCGTCGACATAGCATTGAGTTTGGAGAGTATGCGATGTGTCTGGATAGTGAACCCTTTCATCCTGTGCCAGCTGATGTAACGTTCTGATGGCGAGGAACGGAGCTGCGGCTGTCTCAAAGGTGACAGTGGTTAGACGATAGTCCTTGATAGGTTCGTTTGGGTTGTCCCTCCAAATTATCCTTTGGAAGTGTTGGTGTTCTTGCTTGACTCCGATCATCCGGTACATCTTCTCGATATGTGTTGTAAATGCGGACTTGTAATTTCTTCATCTCAGTAAGGTAGTCCAGAGACTGCTTTGTATAGTGGGGCCGATCAGCATTTGCTTGTTAAGATTTTTTCGGTTGGAAATATTGCTTCATGCATTGAATACTACACGAAGTTTAGTGGTAGTTGAATCTTCCTTGGTGATTCCATGATGTGGCATATAATAATGATTTATTATGCCCTCATCCCTAAGTTCTTCTGACGGTACTTCCGTCATGTGCCCAAGAGTTAAATACTCATTTATGCAATTTGTGTATTGCATGTGATATTCTTTGTCCTTCGCGAAGCGTCTTTCTAGGCGTAGAAATTGTTCAATAGCGTTGAATCGGGAGAAGCCTAAATCGGAGCCTTCGGGATTCTTAAACGGTAGCAACACGGAATACCTTCCATTCTCATGTCGAGTACGTGATGATTGAAAGGACTGCTCGCATTTTTGCTCTTCTGGTGAGCCGCGTGGTTGGGCTCGTATTTCCTCTAATTCCCAGAATGTTTTGAGAGTTGCATTAATGTCCTCTAAGGATGTGGACGGTTGGGTAAAGAAATTTGACACTTCCTGACTGTCATTAGTCCCGGACAATGGTCCTAAAAGGATCCAGCCTAGTTTGGTGTCTTGGGCGACTGGTACGTCGTCACTGCCTTTGATTAATCTTGCTTCAATGATTAATCCGTATACGTCTGCTCCTAGCAAAAGATCCACTGGTTTCGGTTCATTGAAGGTGCGATCGGCTAAGGCCGGATTCGAAACAAAGGGTTTTCCAATAAGGACTTGACAGTTTTTTTTCAAAATAAAATGCAAACCATTTGAAATATTTCAAAAACTTTATTATCGGGTTGAAGTACTATCAAAACATTTATGAATGGAACTCGACTTCGTTCATATGGCCACCGCGGGCATGTTTGCAGCGGTCAATTCGTTGGACCCAATTTTCGATGACTCGGCCACACATTTCGGCCGAAACGGCTGCTATTTCGCGTTCAATGTTGGCTCTGAGCTCTTCCAACGTCGTCGGCTTGTTGGCATAGACCAATGACTTGACGTAGCCCCAAAGAAAAAAGTCTAGAGGCGTTAAATCGCACGAACGAGACGGCCAATCGACTGGTCCATTTCTTGAGATAACACGCTCATCAAACTTACTCTTCAATAAATCGATTGTAACGTGTGTGGCTTGTGGCACCGTCCTGTTGAAACCACATGTTGTCCAAGTCCATATCTTCCTATTCGGGCCAAAAATAATCGGTAATCATGGCGCGATAACGATTACCATTCATAGTAACGTGACGATCATTATCGTCGACGAAAAAATATGGCCCTATGACGCCGCCGGCATGCAAACCGCACCAAACAGTTATTTTTTGTGGATGAAGTGGTGTTTCATGAAGCACATGTGGATTTTCACCCGACCAATAACGCATATTTTGCTTATTGTCGTACCCATTGAGCCAAAAATGAGCTTCATCACTGAAAATGATTTTGCGATGAAATTGATCATCTGGGCGCATCTTTTCCAGAGCCCAAGCGGAGAACATACGTCGCTTCAAATGGTCCATCGGCTTCAATTCTTCAGTCAGCTTGATCTTGTATGGGTGTAAACGAAGATCCTTATGCAAAATTCGCCATAAAGTGGTCTGGGCGATGCCCAACTCTTGAGAACGCTGTGGAATTGACTGCTTTGGATCATTTGCTACGGACGTTTCAACGGCAGCGATATTTTCGACACTTCGACCAACCCGTTGTCTCACTGGCACGGCAACATCACACAACCAATATGTAGACTCAAATTTTTGCACTAGACTTGTTACTGCCTGTCTACTAGGGCGAGAATTACGACCGATAATCGGAGTTAACGCTCTTAAAGTAGTGGTCACCGACTCCGAATTTCTGTAGTAAATTTTTATAATTTGCAGACGTTGTTCGTTCGTGTACTTTACCATGATGAAAATGTTAAGTTTACTGAATAAATTGACAGTGACAGTTCGATGATTAGTGAAAGGGTGTGTTCACAAATTGAATTCAAAGTTGTCAAGTCCCTATTGGAAAACCATTTATGTGATAATTTCGAAATGTCAATTTTACTTGTCGGTAGTAAATTCGAAATGGTTGGGATCACGCATGCATTGATGGTCGTTTGAAAGGATGCACGAGTTGATTTAATGCTGAGCTTGGGTTGAAAGGGTGCGACCGCGGTTTGATTATTTCCCAAGCCAGAAATGAAGGATATCTCAGAGCCTGAATCGATCAGTTCTCTTAGCACCTCCGTATGTCCTGTTGGGCTTTATGCTACGATAAATGCGGTTGATAATAACGTGTTTGTGGGCTTCTGACTGAAGAAGCTCTGTTTGGATAACTTTTGTCCATTGATCGGACTGGGATCTGCCAGTTGAGGTGAATTCTCAACATGAAGCAAAGTATTGTGCCTTTGGTTACATTTAAGGCAATTCTATTTGCCGGAACACTTGTAAAGATTGTGTTTATGTGATAAACAATTTCTGCATAGTTTGCGGAGCTTTGCGAATTCAAGTCTATTGGTTACGTTAAGATTCCAGAATTTATCACAGCGGTATAAGGTATGATTGCCTTTACACTTTGTACGACAAATTGTGTTGTTCAAAAATGACAATGCATTACAATGCTGCGAAGTACTCGGTTTGGCTTTGCTGCTCTGGATATTGAATTGCAGCGCTTCCAGGACTCTAAAACGAGTTTCTAAAAACTTCATCAGCTCATCAAACGTGGGATAATTGGGATATTCTCCAATTTCTTCTTCCCACAATTTGTTGGTTTCTGGAGTCAGTCTTTGAACTATGGAGTACAGTAACATTGCACCCCAGTTGTCCGTTGACTGGTTTAAGGACTGTAACTCGTGTAAATTTTCTTGAGTTTGGTCAATTAAATTACGAATGGTCGACGTCGATACGCTTTTAATTGTTTGATGACTGCACAGAGTTTTTAGATGGGTGTTAATCAGAACACGTTCGTTACTAGGTGTATAAGCTTAAATCCGCTGTTTTTTAGTCAGCAAAAAGAAATTTATTCAAAGTACTGGCCCTCGCTAGCTATACATTTTTCCCATCTCTCGGGCAATTTGTGGATACCACGCCAAAAAAACGCCCTCTCTTTCGAGGCAAACCACTCATCACGCCATTTCCGGACGTCTTCGTAAGAATCGAAGTGCTGCTCAGCGAGCGCGTGACCCATCGACGAAAACAGGTGGTAGTCGGAAGGAGGCAGGTCTGGCGAATAAGCGGGGTGGGGCAGCACCTCCCTGTTGAGTCTCTCCAAGTAGTTTCGGACCATTGTTGACGTGTGCGATGGTGCGTTGTCGCTCCATCTGCCTATCGTTCAATTCATGCGGCACCCAGTTTTCGATCTTTTGAACTTTTCCGATGGCACGTAAGCGCATGGAAATGGTCAAGGTCAGGTCAAAATTGCCGTCTTTGAACCGACTAAACCAATCCTTGCACGTTGTTTCCCATAAAGCACTGCCCCCATAGGCCTCAACAAGCATTCGATGCGATTCGGCAGCCGATTTCTTCAAATTGAAGCAGAAAATCATAGCTTCCCGCATATGCTCTCTTTCTGGTAAAAAACTGGACATGATTACCAAAAATGTATGTTGTTGTATGAAATTGCTGATGATGTGTACTGATAAATGTTGACAGATGTGAAACTCATAGAACAAAAAGTATGTGTCCACAGTAGCTTTACATGCTCCCTAACGCCATCTATAAGGAAACAGCGGATTTAAGCTTATACACCTGGTATTATAACGCTTGCAAAGGCTTTCCCAGCCTGGGTTGTAATTTTCTTCTGTGACCTCGTATTGCTTTAATAGGCGTGCTGCTTCGCCGCTGACAGAGGCCTTTAAATAATGCAGTTTTTCCACCCTGGACAAGTTTGTGTCTTTGTGGATTAGTGCACTGAATAGATCATGGAATGAACGCCAAGAACCATAATCACCATCAAATTGAGGCAATGAAATTTTGGAGAGTTTCGTATTCGAAACTTGATAGGCTTATTATTCCTTGTCCCTGGCTTATCTGTTTGTGAAGTTATTTGTCTGAGCTCTTCTTTTATACATGTGGCGTTGGATCGTTTTCGTCAGGGAACTTGGCAGTCACACGTCGAATTTTTTGACATTTTTCATTATCGTTAATTTAATCAAACTTTTAATCGTGTGAACCCAAATTTGGTAGAGTTTATTTAGTGATGTTGGCATAACAATATTTTACTCGCTGCTGTATTAGGATTCAAAACACTTTGTCATGAATAATTTTTTAGGCACGCCTTGTTCTTGAGAAGTAGGCGAGCAAATTGTTTTTTTTTTTTTAAAAAAAAGGGAGTCGAAAATTTTTCCTCAACGAGTCCAGTCAGACAGCTATCACGAATTTTTTAAAAGAAAGGAAAATAAAAGCTGTTTTTAACATTTACAGGGTTTTTCAACAAGACCTTTGTTTTTCAATTGAGGCAACACCAACAACATGACAGTTTTGACATTTTGTTTTTTGACGTATTCGTAGAAGATGCTTTGGCAATTGTTACAATGAATTCAGTTTCGCTCGAAAATTGCATTAAAATAATTAAAATCCACTATGAAAATGGTGGTTCTGTTAAAGTTACATTTCATAAAATTCGTGATATTTCCGGACAACATAATCGTCCTTCTGAAACCGCTATTAAGAATTTGGTCGCTAAATTTGCGTCGACAGGCTCGGTACAAAATGTGCCAACACCAACGCGTGTTCGACCGGGTCGTTCAACTGAAAACATCGCAGCCGTGAGCCACAGTGTTGAAGGGAGGCGTGATTGGGCCGTTTTTTTTCGAAGATGAGGCTGGAAATGCGGTAAAGGTCAATGGATCACTCTATCGCGAGATGTTAACAACTCAATGTTGGCCTATTATTGATGACGTGGATATTACTGACATGTGGTTTCATCAGGACGGTGCCATATGTCACACAGCCAATGAAACGATCAATTTATTGCAAACCAAATTTCCCGATCGCATAATTTCACGAAATTCAGCTGTTAAGTGGCCAGCCAGTTCGTGTGATTTAACACAACTGGATTATTTTTCGTGGGGCTATGTTAAGAACAGAGTCTATACGGAGCCAATCGAATCGATTGCAGCCTCAAAACTCAATATCCGTGATGTGATTAACGAAATAGACACGCCATTTTGTCAAAAAGTGATTAAAAAGTGATTAAAAACTTTGATGAAAGAATCCACATCTGTCAGCGTGGTTGTGGTGGACATTTGCCAGATGTTCTTTTAAGTGCCAAACTTTTCTCTTCGTAATACAATAAAAATTTGAATTATGTTCATCTAATAAATTCTTCGTTTTATTTTGTTTTAGAAAACAAAGTTCTTGTTGAAAAAACCTGTTTTTACTGTTTTCCTTCACTGGTAACCCCGACGTGATTCCGTTAACAAGGAGGACTCAGGAAACATAGTTTTCTTCAAGTTTCGCAGGAGAAGCTGTGAAGAATTATAATTTTCTTCAAGTTTAGCGGGAGAACCTGTTAAGACGTTCACCTAGAGGTATCGGCTCCATCGCAAATTTGCAGCCACTTTTTTTTCATTTCTGAAGACGGCGAATTGGAGCATTGAGTTGGCTTCAAGGCTATTATTTTCGAAGAACCATCAGTAGATAGGCTATGCCGGTTCTAGCGCAATTTTCCCATAAGAAATGTACAGGGCCAAAAAATTCACACTTTTGCTTCAAAAGCTCTTGGTCTGGACGTGGAGGAGCGTTTGAAAGCTTCTTCTGGTCTTGGACGAGCAGTTTTGAGGTGTGTGACGTCATGAAAGCTTCTTCTGGTCTTGGACGATCAGCTGAAAGCTCTTTTGTGTGTTTGGGGTGGCATCAGGTGGTAGGGGTTGTGTTTGGGGTGGCATTTTTACCCCTCCCCCTCCCCCGCTGAGATATATGCCCCCCCCTCTCCTGAGTTCGGCCCCCTCCCCCTCCCGCTGAGATCGGTCCCCCGTCCCCTCCCCCACTGAGATCTTTTCCCCTCTCCCTCCCGCGCTGAGATCGGTCCCTCGCTCCTGCTCTTACTTCGTCGTGATACGTCTTGTGATATTGCGAAATAATCGGGCGAAATGAGCAGATTGTGAGGCATTTGATTTTGTTTCTTATCTCTAGCTTTGGACGGCTCGATCGCTAAATTGCAATATTTTTGGGTTGCATGTGGCATTGTTTATGTTATGTGGAATCTTATCAGCAGTTTATGGTGACGTAGTTCTTATCTCTAGAGATGATTCGCACTCTGCAGTAGGATGAATTTTTAAATATTTGAAGTATAATTAATGTTAATAATAGTATATTTTTTTGGGTTCTATGAATTCGTGATGATGTTTCCAGTTAGGGTATTGGTACTGTTGGGGGAACAAATTTTAATCAAAAATCGTCTACGAGCAACGGTTTCCGAGATATTACCATATTATTTTTATTATTTTTTGCTAGGAAAACATTTTTCTTCAATATACTTCACACTTAACCTTGTAAATGAGCCTATACATATATGGTGAATACACACGCAATATTTTCACTCGTTTGACAATTTTTATTTTAATATTTACTTGTAATGGAATTGTTGTTATTGTATAAGGTCTCCTAGAGATTTCGGATAGTTTATACTTTTCCTTCTCACTCTTTAGGAGGACTTTATCTCCTATGTGGAATGATATTAGCTTGGCACTTTTGTAATAGCGTTCTATAGATTCTTGTGATATTGCGAAATAATCGGGAGAAATGAGCAGATTGTGAAGCATTTGGTTTTGTTTCTTATTTCTAGCTTTGGACGATGCGATCGCTGAATTGCAATATTTTTGAGTTGCGGGTGGCTTTGTTTACATTAGATTAGAATGGATTGAATTATTTTATTAATAATAATATTGTATAATGTAGATCTTGTCTGAGTATATTTAAATCTATGAGGATGCTTGATGCAGATTTTCTCAGGAGGCAATTATCAATCGTACGATCATATTTTCTTAACAAATTGGATTTAATTTTGTCCAATTAAGGATATTCATAAAAGCCTACATACAATTTTCCTTCGATATACTTCACACTTAGCCTTGTAAATGAGACTATACATATATGGTGAATACACACGGCGAATTTATTGCTCTAGTATTCTGTAGTTCCTTGAGTTAAAACGCTGTTAATACGCATTATTGTCGCTCGTTTGACAATTTTTATTTTAGTATTTACTTGTAATGGAATTGTTGTTATTGTATAAGGTCTTATAGAGATTTGGGATGGTTTATACTTTTCCTTCTTACTCTTTAATGGGACTTTATCTCCTATGTGGAATGATATTAGCTTGGCACTTTTGTAATAGCGTTCTTTAGATTTTTGGTCTTGCTTGTTACGTTATTTATTCATGTCAGCTTGCCGTTTACAATTTTTCTTATTAATAGCAAGGTGAGGGAAACATTTTTCACTGGAATTTAGACCTTAATGTTCATTACAGTGCGCTCGATATAGAATTAAGCTTATGGTTGAATCAATTTTAAAAATCTAGATTGAGAAATAAAACGCTGAATTAACCTTTTTCGCAAAAATTATTTTTATTTTAAATTATAATACTACATCTTTAGCATTTAACCAAGAGCTTTGCTTTGAAGAGAGTCCCAGCCATTTCACGTAAACTTTATCGCCATTCGTTTTTTAGAATTTGTTCAACAAGTTAGAGGTGGGGATGTTTCACTTTCAGTAACTCCATTTCGTAAAATCCTCCTTTTATAGGGTTACCCTCGTAGTGCTCTAGCAGATATGTTACAGGATTAGTCACTTGAAAATTTCCGATGTCCAGTTTGGTGTATAGCCTTTCTCAAACACATGCTTATATTTGCTTATACGGGCATAGTCTCCTTCTTTATATTTAGCTGAATCAGTAATCTTTATGTGATTATACACTGTACCGAGAAGGTGCTTTTCATTGTATGTATTTACATTGCAAGGGCGCATCCTAATTGTTTCATGTGTTTTTATGTTTTATTGAGATAGTAATCCTTTTAGCAATTCAAACCATTTGTAAGAACCATTCATGTTGAACTCCTTCTACATCATGCTCTTTAAAGCTCATTTGAATTGTCCCACTATCGATGCTTTGGGCGTATTAAACGTCAAGTAGTGATTAATTTTATGCTTGTTCATCAACCTTTTAAAGTGATCGAGCTTGCCGTCATCCAACGTTTTATCATTTCTCTGATTAGTTTGTAGAGATAGGATATGACAAAATGAATGTATTCATCGTATATGTCAATATTTATGTAATTTTTTCAGCCTCCCGTAGCTCCTCAACGATTGATATAATTTCATTAGTATGACTATAATTTCCAGCTTGTTGGGATGCTATTAATATACGTAGTCTATCAACAAGTTCATTAGGATCATCCCAATAGAGGCAATCAATATTTTTCTTAGGAATTCTCATGACTCCTGTTCCAGTACGCAGTGTAGGAGTGTTCACTAACTTTTTTATAATTTTTTTATATTTATAGGTATTTGTTCCTTTTATTTGTTTATTTTCATTAAAATCACGCCTGTGCGCGCTTGAATCGTTTAAAATTGATCGATAATTGTACAAGTCTTCCCTATTGTAACCGGTAGGATGTTTCATAAAAATCAGATCAAATAAACCTTTGGTTATCTTATATGGCCTGCCTCCAATATCAACATTATCATCTTCAACTTTTAGCGATGAATTGCCAATCCTCCACCCATCGCTGTAGTACACTCCATAGGTTTTATCAATTTTTGTACTGTTCTGACTAACCAGCTGCTTATATTTTTTTAATATTTGGCCTGGTGATTCTAATATCCGTGAACTATGTTCTTTTAATATTGTTGATTGTATTGGTGTAGCAAACTCATCATCATCATCGTCATCCTGAAGATCATCAACATCGTCACCACTACCACTACCACCTCTTTCATCCAATGAATAATCTTCAAAGTGGAAAGGTGTGCTGGTTGATTCCATCTTTAAGTGTTTACGGGCAGGTGGTGTGTATACATCATCATAGCTTTGACTCTTCTCTTGCTCGGGCTCTGTCTTAATTTGTTCTTTAGGCTCAAGCTTTACCGTTGTCGATAGCTCTTTTAGCGTGCTGGTAATTGGCTTAAAGGTTTCCTCCAATTGAGCTTCTGTGTCCATTTTACCAATCTTGAAAGCTTTGTACTTTTTTCGTATAGCATCGCTCGTCTTTATAATATCCCTCGTGAGCTTTTCATCCATGTTGTTGACGTGATGGCAGTTACAGCTATACTGATGGACAGCTATACAGACCTGTATAGTTGCCTGTACAGACCTGCACAGGCCTGTACAGACCTGTACAGACCTGCACAGACCTGTACAGACCTGTACAGACCTGTACAGACCTGCACAGACCTGCACAGACCTGTATAAACCTGTATAGACCTGTACAGGTCTGTGCAGGTCTGTACAGGTCTGTGCAGGTCTGTACAGACCTGTATAGTTGCCTGTACAGACCTGCACAGGCCTGTACAGACCTGCACAGACCTGTACAGACCTGTACAGACCTGCACAGACCTGTACAGACCTGTACAGACCTGTACAGGTCTATACAGGTTTATACAGGTCTGTGCAGGTCTGTGCAGGTCTGTACAGGTCTGTACAGGTCTGTACAGGTCTGTGCAGGTCTGTACAGGTCTGTACAGGCCTGTGCAGGTCTGTACAGGCAACTATACAGGTCTGTATAGCTGTCCATCAGTATAGCTGTAACTGCCATCACGTCAACAACATGGATGAAAAGCTCACGAGGGATATTATAAAGACGAGCGATGCTATACGAAAAAAGTACAAAGCTTTTAAGATTGGTAAAACGGAAACAGAAGCTCAGTTGGAGGAAACCTTTAAGCCAATTGCCAGCACGCTGAAAGAGCTATCGACAACGGTAAAGCTTGAGCCTAAAGAACAAATTAAGACAGAGCCCGAGCAAGAGAAGAGTCAAAGCTATGATGATGTATACACACCACCTGCCCGTAAACACTTAAAGATGGAATCAACCAGCACACCTTTCCACTTTGAAGATTATTCATTGGATGAAAGAGGTGGTAGTGGTAGTGGTGACGATGTTGATGATCTTCAGGATGACGATGATGATGATGAGTTTGCTACACCAATACAATCAACAACATTAAAAGAACATAGTTCACGGATATTAGAATCACCAGGCCAAATATTAAAAAAATATAAGCAGCTGGTTAGTCAGAACAGTACAAAAATTGATAAAACCTATGGAGTGTACTACAGCGATGGGTGGAGGATTGGCAATTCATCGCTAAAAGTTGATGATGATAATGTTGATATTGGAGGCAGGCCATATAAGATAACCAAAGGTTTATTTGATCTGATTTTTATGAAACATCCTACCGGTTACAATAGGGAAGACTTGTACAATTATCGATCAATTTTAAACGATTCAAGCGCGCACAGGCGTGATTTTAATGAAAATAAACAAATAAAAGGAACAAATACCTATAAATATAAAAAAATTATAAAAAAGTTAGTGAACACTCCTACACTGCGTACTGGAACAGGAGTCATGAGAATTCCTAAGAAAAATATTGATTGCCTCTATTGGGATGATCCCAATGAACTTGTTGATAGACTTCGTATATTAATAGCATCCCAACAAGCTGGAAATTATAGTCATACTAATGAAATTATATCAATCGTTGAGGAGCTACGGGAGGCTGAAATAATTACATAAATATTGACATATACGATGAATACATTCATTTTGTCATATCCTATCTCTACAAACTAATCAGAGAAATGATAAAACGTTGGATGACGGCAAGCTCGATCACTTTAAAAGGTTGATGAACAAGCATAAAATTAATCACTACTTGACGTTTAATACGCCCAAAGCATCGATAGTGGGACAATTCAAATGAGCTTTAAAGAGCATGATGTAGAAGGAGTTCAACATGAATGGTTCTTACAAATGGTTTGAATTGCTAAAAGGATTACTATCTCAATAAAACATAAAAACACATGAAACAATTAGGATGCGCCCTTGCAATGTAAATACATACAATGAAAAGCACCTTCTCGGTACAGTGTATAATCACATAAAGATTGCTGATTCAGCTAAATATAAAGAAGGAGACTATGCCCGTATAAGCAAATATAAGCATGTGTTTGAGAAAGGCTTTACACCAAACTGGACATCGGAAATTTTCAAGTGACTAATCCTGTAACATATCTGCTAGAGCACTACGAGGGTAACCCTATAAAAGGAGGATTTTACGAAATGGAGTTACTGAAAGTGAAACATCCCCACCTCTAACTTGTTGAACAAATTCTAAAAAACGAATGGCGATAAAGTTTACGTGAAATGGCTGGGACTCTCTTCAAAGCAAAGCTCTTGGTTAAATGCTAAAGATGTAGTATTATAATTTAAAATAAAAATAATTTTTGCGAAAAAGGTTAATTCAGCGTTTTATTTCTCAATCTAGATTTTTAAAATTGATTCAACCATAAGCTTAATTCTATATCGAGCGCACTGTAATGAACATTAAGGTCTAAATTCCAGTGAAAAATGTTTCCCTCACCTTGCTATTAATAAGAAAAATTGTAAACGGCAAGCTGACATGAATAAATAACGTAACAAGCAAGACCAAAAATCTAAAGAACGCTATTACAAAAGTGCCAAGCTAATATCATTCCACATAGGAGATAAAGTCCCATTAAAGAGTAAGAAGGAAAAGTATAAACCATCCCAAATCTCTATAAGACCTTATACAATAACAACAATTCCATTACAAGTAAATACTAAAATAAAAATTGTCAAACGAGCGACAATAATGCGTATTAACAGCGTTTTAACTCAAGGAACTACAGAATACTAGAGCAATAAATTCGCCGTGTGTATTCACCATATATGTATAGTCTCATTTACAAGGCTAAGTGTGAAGTATATCGAAGGAAAATTGTATGTAGGCTTTTATGAATATCCTTAATTGGACAAAATTAAATCCAATTTGTTAAGAAAATATGATCGTACGATTGATAATTGCCTCCTGAGAAAATCTGCATCAAGCATCCTCATAGATTTAAATATACTCAGACAAGATCTACATTATACAATATTATTATTAATAAAATAATTCAATCCATTCTAATCTAATGTAAACAAAGCCACCCGCAACTCAAAAATATTGCAATTCAGCGATCGCATCGTCCAAAGCTAGAAATAAGAAACAAAACCAAATGCTTCACAATCTGCTCATTTCTCCCGATTATTTCGCAATATCACAAGAATCTATAGAACGCTATTACAAAAGTGCCAAGCTAATATCATTCCACATAGGAGATAAAGTCCTCCTAAAGAGTGAGAAGGAAAAGTATAAACTATCCGAAATCTCTAGGAGACCTTATACAATAACAACAATTCCATTACAAGTAAATATTAAAATAAAAATTGTCAAACGAGTGAAAATATTGCGTGTGTATTCACCATATATGTATAGGCTCATTTACAAGGTTAAGTGTGAAGTATATTGAAGAAAAATGTTTTCCTAGCAAAAAATAATAAAAATAATATGGTAATATCTCGGAAACCGTTGCTCGTAGACGATTTTTGATTAAAATTTGTTCCCCCAACAGTACCAATACCCTAACTGGAAACATCATCACGAATTCATAGAACCCAAAAAAATATACTATTATTAACATTAATTATACTTCAAATATTTAAAAATTCATCCTACTGCAGAGTGCGAATCATCTCTAGAGATAAGAACTACGTCACCATAAACTGCTGATAAGATTCCACATAACATAAACAATGCCACATGCAACCCAAAAATATTGCAATTTAGCGATCGAGCCGTCCAAAGCTAGAGATAAGAAACAAAATCAAATGCCTCACAATCTGCTCATTTCGCCCGATTATTTCGCAATATCACAAGACGTATCACGACGAAGTAAGAGCAGGAGCGAGGGACCGATCTCAGCGCGGGAGGGAGAGGGGAAAAGATCTCAGTGGGGGAGGGGACGGGGGACCGATCTCAGCGGGAGGGGGAGGGGGCCGAACTCAGGAGAGGGGGGGGGCATATATCTCAGCGGGGGAGGGGGAGGGGGAGGGGTAAAAATGCCACCCCAAACACAACCCCTACCACCTGATGCCACCCCAAACACACAAAAGAGCTTTCAGCTGATCGTCCAAGACCAGAAGAAGCTTTCATGACGTCACACACCTCAAAACTGCTCGTCCAA
The DNA here is from genome assembly GCA_959613345.1 of Tolmerus cingulatus. NCBI lineage: Eukaryota > Metazoa > Arthropoda > Insecta > Diptera > Asilidae > Tolmerus > Tolmerus cingulatus. The sequence goes on along the minus strand of OY390709.1, from coordinate 686,265 downwards.
GACCAGAAGAAGCTTTCAAACGCTCCTCCACGTCCAGACCAAGAGCTTTTGAAGCAAAAGTGTGAATTTTTTGGCCCTGTACATTTCTTATGGGAAAATTGCGCTAGAACCGGCATAGCCTATCTACTACCATCTGATGTAGCTTTACAAAGCAACGGTTTCTTCAATCGTGACATCTAAGGACATTGAGTGGCTTTAACTGCAGACGTTTGCTAGCTCAGAAAGAAGAGATATCAATCAAAATCTCTGGGAAGTACCAATTTTAGAAATTTTTTTATTGAAGTTTGCAGTTTTACCAATAATAATTTAGTTAGAAGCTTAGATTTTACCTTCTTTAATATTCCTTTGTTAATTTGCGTTCACACGTTGCGTTCCTTTTGTCTTGTTGTTAAATAAGGGTGTAATGAATGTGTCGAGTGGTGACTTCTCGCAAGTCTCCGTTATTCCCTGGGATTAAAGTTTTTGCAGGGATGGAAGTGATAATGGCATCTCACTTCCATTCCCACGCCAATGCATTAACACAGTGCCACCGCTTTCTGTCTCGTCTCTTTCAATGCACCAAGATTCTGGTTTAAAAAGCTCGGGGCACAGTTTGAGCTAGCCAGAATTTCTTTCGGAAACTGTAAAATATTACCACGTTCTTTCTGTGCTGGATGAGAGTTTAGTATTCATCCTATGTGACATACTATATAATCCTGATTGTCGTCACCCCTATACAACTTAAAGAGATTTTAATAATTCGCCTTTCGGACGGCGAGACATCTAAGTTGAATAAACTGTTAAGTGATTCGGTTCTCGGTGACAGATCTGCTTCGCAACTCTTGCGAGAGATGAAAAATCTTTCTAACGGAAATTTAAATGACGAAATTTTGAAAGCTCTTTGGTTGCAGAGACTCCCGAGCACATTCTAGCAATTTTGTCTTGCAATTGGCAAATTATGCCGATACAATGTTTGAATTAAATTCAAAGCCAGCAGTTTTCGCACTCTCTCAACATGGCAGCAATAACATTTTAGCAAATTTAACTTCCGAAATTTGTAGATTAAACCCACGCGTCGAAGAGTTGGCTATTGGATTCAAATCTTTGAAATTACATAACCGTTCTTCAAACTGCTGTTCGCATGGTAGCCGTAGTTTTTCGCATGGTCGTTCTCCTTTGCAATCCAAATCACAATTTTCATTTCGTGAAAACTCAAGAAGAAGAAATAACCCCGACTCTAAATTCAAAACAACGCTAGTAAGTGTGCCACCATGCTCTTTTATTACCGTTTCAGAATCAGCAAAAAAATAAAGAGCATTTCATCTATGACGACTGGTGAAATTTGGGTAAGCAATAGTCCTCTACGTACATATATACAACAAGTCAACCAATCAATTTTATTTAATCGACACTGGAGCTGATATTTTGGTCATACCAGTTCCGGTCTCAGCAAAATTATAGCCTTCTGGTTTGCAACTGTCAACCGCTAATTCATCTATTATCAACACCTATGGAAACAAAATTTTATCTTTGTATCTAGGTTTGAGAAAAAAAATTCAGTGGCAATTTTTAATCGCAGATGTTGAAAAACCAATTTTAGGCGCAGACTTTTTATTTCATTTTAAATTAATAGTTGATTTGTCCAAAAGAATTTTAGTCGATCTTTTCACCGATCTCACTTCTAACGGCAACATCTTTAAAGGTCCATCAACGAATTTATCCGTTTTAATTAACGAAGATATACAGAAGTTACGTCGCGAATTTCGAAATATAACAATAGATTCCGGATTTTGTAAACCGGTTCAGCATTCAATTTCGCATCAAATTAAAACTTCTGGCCCACCTATATTTTCAAAAGTTCGGCACTTATCTCCTGAAAAACTGATTATCGCTAAAAGAGAGTTTGAATTTTTACTTAGTCAAGGGATCTGCCGGCTGTCCAATATTCCTTGGTCATCACCATTACATATGGTGCCGAAGGTGAAGGTAAATGGTGAGTGGAGACCTTATGGTGACTACCGCCGTTTAAATTCAGTTACGGTACCGGGCCGATATTCCAATTCTTTAATACACGATTTCGTTTGTCAATTACAGGGTTGCAACATATTTTCTACTTTGAATTTAACTAAAGCTTATCACCAAATTCCGGTAGAACCTCAAGACATTCCGAAAATAGCAATTTGTACACCTTTTGGACTTTTCGAATTTCCCCGTATGACTTTTGGTCTCTGTAACGCTGCACAAACTTTTCAACGATTTATTCATTCAGTCCTACGGGGCCTACAATTTTGTTTCATATATCTAGACGATATTTTATTAGCTTCAAATTCTGAAAAACAACATTTAGATCATTTGAAACAAATTTTTAAGCGTTTACAGGAACACGGTTTAATTATTAACATCGAGAAATGTAACTTCATGCAAAAAGAGGTGAAGTTTCTAGGTCATTTTATTAATGCTGATGGAATTAAACCATCTTCTGAAAAGGTTGAAATAATTTCGCGTCGTTTTCTAGGAATGTTAAATTTCTATCGAATATTTCTACTACTACGGTGCAGAGCACCAAATCCTTCTGAATAAATTTCTTACAGGAAGCAAGAAGGATGGTTCAAGAAAAATCAATTGGACTCCAGACACCATTAAAGCTTTCGAGAATGTTAACTATCGAATATTTCTACTACTACGGTGCAGAGCACCAAATCCGTCTGAATAAATTTCTTACAGGAAGCAAGAAGGATGGTTCAAGAAAAATCAATTGGACTCCAGACACCATTAAAGCTTTCGAGAATGTTAAACTTCAGTTAGCCCAAATTACTCTTCTAGCTTTTCCAGTTGCTAATGCTCCTTTGGCTTTGTTTGTTGATGCTTCTGACACCGCAATTGGTGCAGCTCTAAATCAAAAAGTCGATAATTCTTGGCAACCTCTCGGTTTGTTTTCGGTTAAATTAAGTGCAGCACAAACTAAATATAGTGCTTATAACCGAGAATTATTAGCTGCCTATAAAGGAATTAAATATTTCCGTTACCACTTAGAAGGCAGAAATTTTATCCTTTTTACCGACCATAAACCTTTAATGTTTGCCTTCAAGCAAAATCCGGAGAAAGCCTCTCCTAGACAAGCAAGGCATTTGAATTTTATCGGACAATTCACTACCGATATTCTCACTACCGATATTCTCACTACCGATATTCAATATATTGCTGGAAGCAACATCGTTGTTGCAGACACTCTCTCCCGTATCAAAGAATTGCATTTGCCAACCTCGATAAATGTTTAAGCTATAGCTACCGCTCAGGAAACCGATAGCCAGCTACGAGATTTTCTGGAAAATTGTTCATTTAAATTTAAGAAATTACCAGTTCTTGGGAGTAATAAGCAAATTTACTGCGAAGATTCCAACGCTCGTCTTCGCCCTTTCATTCCGGAACCTATCCGCCTTCAAATTTTTAATTCTATCCACAATTTATCTCACGCTAGCATTCGCGCGACCAACAAGATGATAACATCTAAATATTTTTGGCCCTCCATTAACAAAGATGTTAATTGGAGTCGGGGTTGTTTGTTGTGTCAGAGAAACAAAATTTCTCGTCATGTTAAAAATTCTTTCAACTCTTTTCCAATTTCATCCTCTCGTTTTGAAACGATTCATATGGACATCTTAAGTTTAGTTCTTGTACGTAGCTTGTATTAAGCATTAAATAAATAAATAGACATTGTTGGCCCTCTTCCTCCCTCACATGGTTTCAAATATTGTCTCACTGTCATTGATCGTTTTTTGCGATGGCCTGAGGCAATACCTTTAATGGACATTTCAGCTGAATCATGTGCTACAGCACTCTTTAAGCAATGGATCTCTCTTTTTGGAGTTCCGAAAATTGTAGTTACTGACCAAGGAGACGATTTGAATCCCATCTCTTTAGAGAACTTTCGAAATTTTTAGGTTTTAAACACAATCGGACGACACCTTATCATCAGCAATCAAACGGTTTTGTCGAACGTTGGCATAGAACCTTGAAGGCTGCCATCCGAACTTACGACACAAATTCTTGGTCAGACGTTTTACCAGCAATATTACTTGGTCTCAGAACTTCTTTTCGTGAAGAATTTTATCTACACCCGCAGAGTTGCTTTACGGTCAATCGATTAGATTACCCGGGGATTTCCTTCATCAAAATTCTAAAGTTTTTCACCAAAGTACTTTCGTCGACGATTTACGTGACCTTTTCTCTAATATCCGTCCGGTTCCAACTTCAAATCATTCATCAGCAAAATTTTCCAAATTCAAAGATTTAGATAATTGTTCGCATGTGCTGGTTCGGAACGATACAATCAAGGGCTGCCTCCAAAATTGCTATGATGGTCCTTTTCCCGTAGTATCTCGACACAATTACTTTTTCATTTTGAAAATTAAAAATAGAAATATTAATGTCTCTTAAGATCGGTTAAAACCTTAGTTTTCGGCATCTTTTTCCTAAATTAGTCCCTCTATTCCAGCTACGAAAGACGAAACTTTCACACAGACTATAGCTCTTCACTTATCAAAGAACAGCCAGCGCTGTTAAAAATTACTAAAGACTCTTCCAATCGGCCAGTGTTCTTGGAAAATCATACTTTCATGACTTCATCTTCAACCTGCACAAAATTGTTCAATTCTACACATAAGAAATTAACGTTTAAGTTTTTTAAATCAGAATTTGATTTCGCTCTTCTTGACCTTCGCTTTGAAGGGGTATTGTGGCGTTGGATCGTTTTCGTAACGGAACTTGGCAGTCACACCTCGAATTTTTTGGCATTTCTCATTATCGTTAATTTAATTAAACTTTCAATCGTGTGAACCCAAATTTTGTAGAGTTTATTTAGCAGTGTTGGCATGACAGTATTTTACTCGCTACTGTCTTAGGATTCAAAACACTTTGTCATGAATAATTTTTTAGGCATGCCTTGTTCTAGAGAAGTAGGTAAGAAAAATGGTTTTTTTTAAAAAAAAAGTGAGTCGAACATTTTTCTTCAAGGAGTCCAGTCAGACAGCTATCACCAATTTTTTAAGAGAAAGGAAAATAAAAGCTGTTTTTTAACATTTATTTACTGTTTTCCTTCATACATGTAACGCAATCGATATATTGCTCCTGACATTTCCCATACAATTCTTCCGTGACCTAAAATGATTGCTCGTATCGATCTCATTCACTAATCAATGTGTGGTTGGTTCCGAATCGAGCCCATTGGGTATCGACAATATCGAGATAAGTCATTACTAAACTCTGATTTGTCCCCAAACGTTTCTTACCCTCAAAGGAGTTCCAAGTTTTCTGAATCTTGTCATATATTGAACGTTGTGCTTTCATAAGCTGATCTAAAGTTTGTTTTGGCGCCATATTGGATCCGGCTTCAAAGGCCAAATGTAAAATGTGAGAGTGTGGGTTGACGAATTGAATAAAGGGAATAGGATGAATCCTTTGAATATGATCGCCAAAACGAACTTTTGATTGTTTTTTTTAAATAAATTAAGATTTATTTTTGCACTACAAAAAACTTATAAATTCAGATACTTAAATGAAAACTGAATACTTTAAAGTACAGCACAAAAAATAAAGTGACGAAAATATAGTTGACGGTAATTCTGTCGCCAAATTTCCCCTGGTGATCAGTTATGTCGTCGGGTCCGGCAATGTTTTAAAAAGGGAATAATTAATGAGACGGATTGGTGTAAACCCAACACCTTACAATCCGTATATGCACGACTCTCACGGGACTGGCACTTAAAAAACACAGGTCAAGTTAGTATTTATTGGGGACGTGTTGGAAAGGCTGTGACTTGGGTTTTAGAAAATAAGCAAGCTCAGCTTAGTTGGAAGTTAGGCAATTCTCGGCAATCTCAGCCAAGTTCGACTTAGAAAATTAAGCAAGCTCAGTTTAATTACGAGGTTAGAATGTTCAGTTAATTCGGGACTTCAAATTCTCGGCAATCTCAGCCAAGTTGGACTTAGGAAATAAAGCAAGCTCAGCTTAATTGGGAGGAGGTGTATTAGCAAACTTAGCTAGTACTTACCAAGCTCAGGCAAGTGAAGTCAGTCAAACTCAGACGAAACTTAACTTGTTCCTGGCGAGCGCGAGCTTATATAGGGTCAAAGCTCTGATCTGCACGGGAAGCTTCTATTGAGCTGGTGCTCATTGAAGTATTCCATGATGGATGGTGCTAGCGAGAAAGTTGCAGCCAAAAGTGGTCTTACCGCCTCGCGCTGCCAGGACTATCAGCTGATGTCAGTTTGACATTTCGCAAGTGAGGTTTAAACATCCTAGTAGTATATACCAAGCTTTGATTCAAATGGTCCATTTTGGTAACAAATTACTTGAAATAGTTAGATTTTCTGCTATCCGTAATTTTTAGAACATATTTGAAATCAATGACGTCGAAAATCCTCATATATACTTTTGTGTCTAATTTTAAAGCCGTGTTTAATTGCAAAGGAACGCAGTTTACCTCCTTAAAAAACTAAAGGGTTAAGTTCAAATTACTCAAAAACGAAGTGTAAAAGTTTAATGAAATTTGCAGTACATGCTAAGAACAGCATGGTGGCTAACGGTTAATTTAGCTGTTATTTAACCACTATGGAATCTGATCCTATTCGTTGAGTAAATCTTGAACAATTTGAATTTGCTTCACTCGTATTTTGTTGGTCTTTTCAATAGAACTAACAAAGCTTGTGGTCGAAATTTAACTCTCCAGTGCTGGGAAGGCAAACGAATTTACCTAAGTTTACCTGCCTTAACGATAACACGCACATATGATACGTTTTGTATATGGCACAGTGTCTTCACCATGAATTTTAAAATGCTTGTCATTGCAAAAGAAGAGTTACATAATCGAATAGAATTAAAATGATGTTTCAATCTATCTTTAACTACAAAATCATTTGATTTAAGATCATCATAAAGGCTTTCGAAAACATCATCTAAGAAATCATTAACAACTTCATCATCGCCGTTATTTCCAATCGATGGGTTAAATTGAACTGCTTCTACATATTTTCGGATTGATCTGACTTCACCGTTCAATTCGACCGGTTAAAGTAAGCCGTCGTCTCGTATTAGTGCGTATATGAATAAAAAAATGTTTTCGGTATAGATAAAATTTTACCTGGCTTACACACCTTTTCCAATGTACGCTTTTGAATAAAATATATATTCTGCCTAGCTATTAAAAAATAACTTTCGCTGGATATATTTTTTGGTAAGATACGCGCACGGGAAACAGGTAAAAAAAAGAATCACAATTTTTGGCTTTGCCTATTAATATGCATATAAGATTAGCCATAACGGACAAAAGAAGACTAGATAATAACGTTCTGTGGGAAATGCGTTAAATACTGAGTGAAATATATGTAATTGTTTTTGTATAAGGCTGTAGCTTTGCAACCACAAATTCCTGAATTTTCAACATATAACCACTCCACTCAACTCATAATGAAAATGCACCAGATTGCACATGTTATGTACCAAAATCTCATCTAGATTTTGGACATATTTTAAGAATTGCATCACATAAATTGTCGGGTGAAGTACCTTACAAATTTCAAGACACAACATGTCTGAAATTTGAGGCATTTCACAATAATCGAAAGTCGCAAAACCAATAATGCGACCCCTCGATTTATGCTGCGTCGACCACCCGCGAGCGCATCGACCCAAGCGCATGCTGGGGCGACCGCCCGCGCGTGCGTCGACCCTAGACACTTGATCGGCAATTTATGAGGAAATGCAACACGCGCGCCACAAAAAAGTGGCGACGCGCACATTCGGGATCCTGGAACATTGGAAAGTTCCAATAACTGATCGAAGCAATATAAATGCCCGATCAGTCCGAGTCCAGTCAGTGATTGAATAGTATTTTAGTTGAGGAGTTCTGAAATAACCCTTAGACGGGGAGTCTTTTGAATAATAGCGGAAAGTCGTAAGCGAGTCGCGAGTCCGGCACAGTACCACCTGTGTAAGCGCGTGTACCACGAAAAACACAGAGAAAATAAAGAACGATAAAAGTGATAGTGCCTTTTAATTGTCTCACCTGTGGACCCAGGAGCATCATAAAAAGAGAATTAATCCCCATCATTAAGGGGATAATTCTCAATTGCTATATACTCCTACCCAGAATATATAACACACATATAAATTATCATGACATTGAGAAACACGAAATCATCAATTCCTAATATGCCCGGAGATGACATCTGTTTATTGTAGACCGGTTTATCATCCCCAAAATATTTCTTCGAAATCGGCTTGATTAAAGAACGCGATTACATAAAAATAGCGCTCGTTTAGTAATATATAAAATAGAATGCTCACATTTCCTACTGGGTTCCTTTTAGAAAAGCGCGATCAGCATGATACCACCACATTGCATTAAAAAGCAACGCTGAGATTGGATGCGTAGTAAGATGTGAACACTTATTTCATCTTAACCCTCTAACTGACAAATCTGTAAAAATCAAATTAAAACTTCGGGAATTTTTTTCCTGATTAACTATAATATAAGAAACGAGGAAAAGGTATGCTCGAATCAATTCTGCGTTTTGTTTCGCCTTCAGGTAAGAACAGGTAAAGGCTGCTTCAAGGTACTCTTGCCAGTTTGGAATAATTTTTATTCAAAAGAGAGGGAATAACAAATAACAATTTTAAATTATTTTTTATGGTGATACTAATAAAAGCAATTTTTGGTGTTTGAGCAGCATAAATGAAGGCTCCATTTTTCACAAATACATTGCGTTTGGGAAGTTTTGCGGAATTTGCACTTTTTTTTACCACCTACTTTCCCTAGCCACACTAGGAAGTGGTCATATTTGTCAAACTCAGTTAAAAATGTTCCTTAGGATCTAACTTCCAGATTATGAAATGACTCTGATAAAAAAAAATCATCTGTTGAGTAAACGTGATTTAAGCAATAGCTGCCTCCAGGCAGCCTTACCTGATAGAGGGTTAATTCTCAAATCTCGGTTGCCATATTCTTGATTTGTTAAGTAATACAATGATAATTTGGACTCAGAACAGTTGTCCCATGGCACACCATTTTTGTCCTTAGCTCAATTTTATCCAGTACATTTCTTAGTAGTAATCGCTCTCCATTGATTAAAAGTCTATTTCTACAACCCAAGAAAATTCGGATTAATTTTCTGTTTTGTACATATATGTATTCATACGAGCCTTTAAATACAAGGCTGCCAAATTGCGTTAATACAAAATAATTGTAAATTAATTTAATTGTTTGTTAGATCGAGTCTGCGACCAAATCTACAGATTTACCGGCAACAGCTCTTAACACTGAAGCTAATTTAAATTTTATCAACATTACGACTTCAACCAATGCGCCGAAGCCTACAATTGGAGTACGAAAAGCCTTTTCAAAAAAACCTAATGTAATATATATTTTAATTAATATTCCATATTATTGTATTTTTTTTTTTTCATCAGTTGGGTGCCAAGAGAGTAGGCTTAGGGGCAGTTAAAGTTAAGACCAACTTTGCAGATATTGAGAAACGAGCTAATCTTTTAACTCAACAAACAAATGTTATTTTGAAAGAAAATTGCACGGATAATGAAATGGACAATTTAACTAGTCTACGACTTTCATATCAGTCTCTTTCTTTAAACAAAAATGAAGAAATATCTAAATGCACGGATCCCAATAAAGCAAAGCAATTAGAACGATTGGGAATTAGTTCTCAAATAAGAGGGTAAGTAAAAGATGTTTGTATCATTCTTAAAAATAATTAAACCATTCTTCAGAGATATTTCACATTCGATTATGGGCGATATGGAAACGATTACCCAAGAAAAAGCGTCGACTGTTTTGAAAGGCATGGAACAAGAACCAGATAATGCAGATTTTGACGAATATTCTACGCCAATGTACACTTTTAGAAGTAAAGCATTCAACACAAACAATTTTGAGATCATTGAGCCCATCGAATCACCCAAACTTTACACAGGTTTTCTCTCATCAGATCATTTAAACAAGTCTTCAAATAGTTATCAGAATGAAGTTAGAACATCAATAAAAACCACAATTAAAGCTCCACAAAATAATGATGAAATTGCTCAAAAGAAATTTGGCAGTGCCAAAGGCATTTCTTCAGAACAGTTTTTCGATTTAACGCAAAAACCAAGTGCGGATCAATCGGCCAATTTAGCGCGCTTTCAAGGAAGTAATTGTATATCATCTTCAGATTTTTTTCAAGATGACAACTCTAATAAAACATTTAACAAAGGTTGAGAATTCATCATTTTATTAATTATTGATTGACTTAAATCTTTCCATTTTAGGGTACAATACGGCTACATTTACACCTCCGGATCTAGATGATGTAAAAGAAAGTGTACGTCAAGGTGTTTCAAAAGTAGCGGGAAGGTTAAGTTCATTAGCAAATGATGTTATGTCATCTATACAAGATAAATATGGACTATGAGTATTTCTCTATTAACTTAATGCAATTAGAAGGCGTTACAAATATAATCTATTTAATTTTTTTATTTCAATTTATTGGAAAACCATTGATATACAAATTTATAAATCAAAAAAGAAAGTTAACTGTTTTTTAGTTGAATTCCAAATGCGTTAGTATATTCTAATTTGTATAAGTTCAACAAATACATTGGATAATAAATCGCTCGTCAACATTTAAGCACTTAATTAATTTTTTTGTGAAATAAGTTCGCTATAAAAACTACTTTTTATTTATGAGAATTTATTAAAATGGCCCTTTGGAAGTTGCTAAAATCTTAAATGATAGTTTAGTTTTATTGTGTCAATTCAAACAATCGAGTTTGAGATTCCTGCTAAATTTGTTATGGGGGGCTCGGTTAAATACCTCCGCCCGACGGCGTGCGGCTGGTGGAGCTGACTATTAGGGGTACCGGTTAATTCGTGCGGTTTTTTTTTCGAAAATTGAAGCTTCATTGTGAAAAAATGGTTACAAATTTACTATTCGAAGTATTGTCCATCGCTAGCTATAACCTTTTCCCATTTTTCTGGTAATTCACGAATACCCTTTCTGAAAAATTCGGCCGGCTTCTCCGCTATCCACGAATCGATCCAATTTTTGACTTCTTCATAATTGGAGAAGTTCTGGTCAGCCAGGCCATGTTGCATTGATCGGAAGAGATAGTAATCGGATGGCGCAAGGTCTGGACTATACGGCGGGTGGGGTAGGACATCCCATTTGAGCCTTTCAAGGTAGGTTTTGACGACCTGTGCAACATGTGGCCGAGCATTGTCCTGTTGCAAAATTACCTTGCTGTGCCTTTGTTCATATTCCGGCCGTTTTTCGCGCAGTTCTCGGCTCAAACGCATCAATTGTCGTCGGTAGACTTCCCCTGTGATCGTTTCATTCGGTTGCAACAGCTTATAATAGATCACACCCAGCTGGTCCCACCAAATACACAGCATAACCTTCAGGCCATGAATATTCTGAACGGCCGTCGATGATGATGCATGGCCGGGGTATCCATACGTTGCCCGACGTTTTGGATTATCGTAATGGACCCACTTTTCATCGCCAGTGACAATTCGATGCAAAAACTTTTTCTTTTGTGCCGTTGAAGCAGTTGTTCACACGCGAAAAATCGGCGTTCGACGTCTCTTGGCTTCAATTCCTGCGGCACCCAATGGCCTACCTTCTGCATCATTCCCATTGCTTTTAGACGATCGGAAATGATTTGTTGAGCGACGCCAAGTGATGTTGCAAGTTCTTCTTGCGTTTGGGATGGATCTTGGTCGAGCAGTGTCTCCAATTCGTGGTCTTCAAACTTTTTTGGCTGTCCGGGCCGTTCATCGTCTTCCAAGTCAAAATTGCCACTTTTAAACCGTGCAAAAACTTCTGGCACGTACGCTCAGCTAGAGCATGCACACCATACACTTCCACCAAAATACGATGACTTTCGGCAGCCTTTTTCTTCATATTGAAGTAATGAAGAAGTACTCCCCGCAAAAACACTTTATTCGGCACAAAATTCGACATTTTCAGAGTAAAAAAAAGTATTGTTGTTTACGCTTCAGCTAAATGACATATACTGATTCTGAAACTATATGACAGTAGCTTTCCAACACATATTTGGAAAGGTGAATCACTGGAATATAAAACAAGTTACGCCATCTGTTACAAAACCGCACGAATTAACCGGTACCCCTAATAGTATTATGCGGTACGGGGGGGGGGGGGGGGGGAGGTTTGCCGAAAGGCCGTTGTAGCCGTCGGAGTGGTACACCACTTAACACGAAAAAATTCTCCAGCGACGGGACCGACCGATGATCGCATTAGGAAAACAACGTGTATGACTTCCTCCCACTGACCTATCCTTGGCCTAAGAAAAAGGGAGAGATCCCTTGACGTGTTTTCAAAAACATAACCGGTTGCTATAATCCCTTCGCTGTTACTTTAGCTGACTGGAAGAGACAACTTGTGGGAGGAGTGGAAGCTGCCAGAGAAAATAAGGTGAGCTCAAAGACATACCTTCTTAAAATTCCATTCTATATTATACTTTCATTTGCATTTTTTTTCTTAGCATAACTAACGGTGGGGAGTAGTGAGGCCGGCTGATGAGATGCTGTGGAGGCAAAGGCTGGCGTCAGCATAACTGATGGTGGGATGAAGAACACGGTCCAACGGAAGTGACGTTCAATAATCTGCTGATGAGGACGAGGGCCCCCTGCTGCCTCTTCCTTTCGCTTTGACGTGGTGACCCTCGTCGATGCTTCGCAAGGTGTTTCAGGTCAGTATTATATATACATATTTATGTATATACTAGCTAGGTTACCCGATTTAACCCGGTGTACAAATATTTTGGCCGACGTAATGGGTCCGCCATTATAAATTTCCAACATTTTATAGTAAATTTGAAAGTATTTCAAAATATGCATAGTGTACTCATTTTCATTTAAATTTGTAGAAGTTCGAAAATCTTTGTACGTCATATTAAATCCGCTATCTTTAACTGGATATTTCGAACATGGATTTGCAATAAATCCATTAAGCCCCCAAAATACTAATTTTCATGCCAACCCCTCGATATATTCAATTTTTGGCCGCCATCTTGGTTCCGCCATTTTGAAATTCTCATGTAAAAGTAGCTTATATGTTGGGCCGGAATATTTAATATCTTCACCCAAAAAATGAATATGATCGGATCCAGCGTTTAGGCGTGATGGGCTATCCGGTTTCACCCGGTGTACAACAATTTTGGCCGCCATTTTGAATCTGCCATCTTGGATTTCCAAATTTTCAACATAGATTCGCAATAAGGACATCTAACAACCCCCAAACACCAATTCTCATACCAATGCGTTGATATTTTCAATTTTTAGGCGCCATTTTATGACCGTCATTTTCAAATTCGCTTACAAAAAGTGGCCTAGATGTTGGGCCGAAATATGTAGTACCTTCATTGAAAATATAAAACTAATTGGATCCAGCGTTTAGGCATGCTTGAGCAACAAATAAACAAATTTTCGATTTTATATATATATTATACATGATGATATATACACTCCGCGACACATGATTGTAGACAGTCTCAAATACTCAGGTATTTTAAGTAATTACGAATTCTAAGAAAATGCATACCCCTCATTACTTAGAACAAGTAAGTGCTAATTACTTTGTGGGATTTTCCCGTCCATTTGATGCGTTATGTTTTTTTATGATTTTTTACCTGAAAATTGCTATAATATAAAAACCTGCGACACTTGATTGTAGACACTACCAGTTTTCTGAAGAAATTTTACGGTTAAAAAAAACAAAGTGAAATGGGTTTAAAGGAAATTAAATGTCCAACACCACATTACCATTCATTTTTTTAATAATGTGTGTTACCACCATTTCGGTTTATAACTTCGAAAATTCTATTTTCCATAGAATTGTACAAATTCCTTATTATTTCCAAGGGAATCTCGTTCCAAGCTGTGGTTATTGCTCCTTTCAATTCTTTAATGGTGTGAAATTGTTTTCCGGACCCATAAATTTTTCTTGTTAAGCCATCCCCAGAGATTTTCGATGAGATTGAGGTCTGGAGATAGTGATGGCCAATCCAAAACTGCAATATCTTCGTCCTCAAACCACCGTTTAACAACTCTGGCTGTATGAACTGCAGCGTGATCATGTTGGAAAGTCCAATGGTGACCTTCCATCTTTTCAATTATTTTTAGTTTGGCGCTCCTAAGCACTTCTATGTAGTCATTAGATGTGTGCCGTCCACTAATAAAAATTAGGTCGATTTGCCCATTGTAAGAAATGGCTCCCCAAACCATGACACCTCCTGCTCTGCTATGACGACGGGCTAGAAATTTCTCCTCCTTTCGTAAGTCATGAAAGTAGAATGCATAACCGTCGGGTCCATCCAATGTGAAGCGTTTTTCGTCTGAGAAGATTATGTCTCTCCATTCGTTCTTCCACGTCATGTGTGTTCGAGCAAATTCAAGCCTTTTTTCTTTATGTCTCTGGGTTAATTGTGGCTTTTTCTTCAGGCGGCGACGTTGTAGGGCTGGTGAGCTTTTCAGTACGCGTTGCACCGTACGAATACTGGCCGATGTTCCAGCCTCTTGTTGAATTTCCCTCGATGTCTTTGATGCATTTGAGGCTATTCTTAAGATTCTGCGCCTCTCAGATGACGACGTTGCTCTTTTCGTCCTCCCATGTTGTTGTTTCCCATAATTTTCGGGATCCTTAAGGAAGTTGCCAACTACTCCAACACTTCTGTTGATCCTTCTACCAATTTCTCGATTAGAATATCCTTCTTCTTTTAATGCCCTTATTTTTCCAATTTCCTCAAGAGTGAGTCTTTTTCCACTACCCATTTTATTCTATCCACTAGCTATTTACTTCTCAATACAATATGATTACAGTTATGCAGTTTGTTTCGCTCCAAATGACCAAAAACGTCTGTGTCTACAATCAAGTGTCGCAGGTTTTTATAGCAATTTTCAGGTAAAAAATCATAAAAAAAAAATAACGCATCAAATGGACGGGAAAATCCCGCAAAGTAATTAGCACTTACTTGTTCTAAGTAATGAGGGGTATGCATTTTGGAACATTCCTCACCCCGCATTCGACCCATTAACCGAATTTCGGTTACGTTTAAACTTTTTCCGCGTCCCATGTTCGAAAATGTTTTACCTTTTTTTCCAAAAACTATCTATAATGCACTCTACTAATGATGTCACTACAAAATTCGCGGAGTGTATATATGTAAATATGAATTTAAAAAAATATACATATGTTGCATCTTTTAATATGAATTTTAGTAACGCAAATTGCTAATCCCGATTGTTTCCTCTAACAGGATTTGTGTGCCGTAGTTTCATGGCTTTGGCCAGGATCAGGGTCGGTAGCTTGATGAGGGTGCGTACCCTTTTGCACGTTGGGAAGATTTTTCCGAATGACCTGCGCTTTATTTAAAGCTAAAAATAGTTCGGATCCCGTTTGCGCATGCGGCTCAGGATTTCATCTGATGCGCCTTTGGTACGGCGCACTGTGGGCCAAGATCAATTTTTGGGTGACCAAGAATCGAGTTTCTTCATGTCACCGATTTTAAAAATTTTAATGCCATTCGATAGTAAACTAAATGTACTACCTTATCGCAACAAGTTTTTTTCAATATTTCCCTTCCCTCTGTGTTTGGAATGGCTAAAATCAGGAAAAATTTGAATGGCTCATTTTCTAAAATTTTTGAATTTTTTGGAATTTCAAAATGCTATTGTGAACATTTTTGTATGGGGAGGTTAAATTGTTATTAATGAAATCACTCCCTACATAGGAAAAGGTATTATTGAGCCTATAAGTTATAAGTTGAACAGTTTTTTAATAGTAGCATTTTAATTTAAAGTTGTCATATTTCGCTATAATTTTAACTTATTGTTGACTTTTAAAAAATGGCCAAAGATGGCCACGCTCTTATAGTTATCAAATTAAAGTAGAAATCCTCCTGCATTTCTTACAAAAAAAAAATTGGCTGCGACAACCTGCGACCTTCGGAGATAATTGCTGTTTGTATTGAGGTGGATAGAAACAAACTCTGTAATGTTGTGACAAGCACTGCCTCTTTCTTTATTCCTATCGTAATTTATACAAAAATTTGCTTAACCTATACAATCAATCAATAAAATAAAATTAAATGTCAACAAATTAATAAAATCAACATAGACAAGATTCATTCACCCCGCAGTCATATGCTGTGTTAGCTCAGCACCTTTTGGCTGTGACACAATTCGGTCAGGTGAATGCACCTTGTTTGCGTAGTAAGCTAATTCGTCCGTCGGCGTCTTGGAGTTATTTGATTGTGCATGCATAAACATCCTCCCCCGTCTCGTTGAATCTCGGAAGCTCTAAGCTGGTCGCTCGTCGAGGCGCTGGCACCGGGATCCCAACAGCCACAGTAGTAGGTTGTAACGTTCTCAAATTTCGGTTCTTCCACCAGTAGAACAGCGCGAATGCGATTCGAATGCCCACGAGTAGGTAGATTCCAGTGTAATGATGCAGATCATGATAATTCCATTTACTTGGTAGTTTAGCCACTTGTTCTTTCTGGGATTCTATTGCAGCAGATAGTTCTTCTAAGTCCCTCATTTCAACTTCGTCTATTAGTTGAGACGGTCGAGGCGTGTTTTTAAGCGTAGTATTCGTTGTCGCAATATCGATGTGAGTTTTGATTATGTTGTTCTCTGGTATAAAGGATGAGTTCGATTTCATCGGGATCAGGTCGTTGGAATTGATGTTCATATTAGGATGATGGAGCATGCACCTTGGCAGTAGCTGAATAACTCCACTTCCGTCCAAAGTAACTGGCCAAACGGAACCTTCACATATGACGTTGTAGTGGGTTTCCTCGATCATTACATAAAGCCAAGTACTGGGGGACGATAATTTAACCCACTGTGTCTCAGGCTTCTTGCTCCGTAATGTGCAAAATGATGACAGTTGATTACGATGGAGCAGCATTTCAACTTCGCATCTCGATACATTTGAGCTCAGCGAGAAGATGGGGTGGTTTTGTTTGCAGATTAGCTGCTGGTCGTTCACCCTCATGCAGACCCTTAATTCCTCGGTGGTCACCGGGCTGAATCTGTCTCGATGAGTATTAACCAGAAGAAAATTGGTGGAAAGTTGAATATAGACGTGTAGCCCGTTATGGTGCGCAGGTATAGGTATTAACTTGTATAGATGATAACCTTCCGTTGACAGCAGCGGCGGCTTAATGTCAAAGAGCACATTCCTTTTAGTTATGCGCATTCTCACACTCATGGATTTGTAAATCGATAGTAAGGAGTCTTCGCTTCTATCTCCAGGAACCTTGAGGTCTTTAGGAAGGTGCTCTCTTATAGTCTTTAATTGATAGTTGAGCTTTGCTGGAGTAAGAAGGAGTGTATTCCATCTACCGTGTTTCGCGTCCATAATCACTGAGAGGAGGTTTCTTTGTATTTGTTGGAAATTGTTTAAATGCAACAGGATCAGGACTACCGCAGCTGTGAAGCTTTGCGAGGACTTGAAGTCATGTTGGCTTTTGTTCATACCACCTTCAATTGTTTCCATGTGATCTTGTATCATTTGGAGTTGAGAGTGTACCGTCTGTGTGTTCTTCCGGATCACGTTCACAGTATGTTCCGCAATAGAGGTTTGATTTTTCAGAAGTTCACGCAATGTATTTTCATTTTCTTTGATTTCCTTAATCTGTTGTTCGTATTTTTCAGCAAAACCTTGATCTAAGATATCAAAAAGCTTGTTTGAGATTGTTCCAACAATTTCTAAAGGAGCACGTTTGTCGCGGAGTGTGGTTTTCTCATTCTGTTGATAGAGAAGTTCATTGCTTTGCTCGGCCTGGAGCAGTTGCTACTTAAGCTGCGTGATGGTGGAACTACATTGATCGTTATTTTGTGTTGTTGTACAGAGGTGAGTTAATCTTGAGACTGAATCTCTGATACCTTCAAATTCCTTCCAGTAACTGCCAAGACCATAGTATACAATCAAGTTCCACTCGCTAGCATATAGTTGAGCTTCTCCCAAATCTTCGAAGTAAATACCATCCTTGTCGTTAAATGTTGTCATCTGATATGGTGCTCGATTCGGTTGGGTGTCTTGACCCAGCACTAGTACAACTAGGAACGACAACAGTATAAATCCTATGAGATTTTGGGGTTGCGCGGTCGCTGGAGTCGTGAACCGTCGGTTGCATTTTTTCTTAGACCGAGTATTGTCTCGCCCAGCCTCTAGGCTGTCGGTCTCCTCCTGCTTGCGTTTCATTCCTTTGTGCTTACATTCCGGCGTATGTATCGTTTGTGGAATGGCCTCAGGGTCTAAGGTCTCCAATTCCGGGCATTGCTCTTCGTTTACCCACTCTGTTTCGGGTTGCTCGTCTGTGAGCGGTAGTAGTGATACCTTTGAAATCGGGCGTGTAAATTCCGAGTTTTTTGCACGTAGTTTTACTACTCTCGTTAGTCCATCACGTCCAGGATACACTTCCTTCACTCTACCTAGTGACCATTTTGCCGGTGGCAGTTGAACATCCTGAATTAGCACAATGTCTCCGACCTTTATGTCAGTGTGCCGTCTTGCCCATTTCGGTCTATATTGAAGTCGAGCAACATATTCAACCGACCATTTCCGCCAGAAATCTTGGTGCATTCGTTCAATTTGGTGCCATTTACTCAGAAGGTTCGTCTTCGTTTCCAAATAACTTTTTTCTGGTACAGTGAGCAACGGTCGTCCGGTCAGATGTTGTGGAGTAGGATGAAGACCTTTAGGGAGCCCGGCTAAGCCCCTGTCCGACGGTATGCGGCTGCGGGAGCTGGCAGGCTAGCGTTTGCGGTAGCGAGTGGGGGGGGGTTTACCAAAAAACCGCGTTCAGCCGCCGGAATGGCCCACCACAACAACGAAAATTCTCCCGCGACGGAAACGACAAAATCGCGAAGGGGGGGAAAAAACGACGGTGCAGGCTAAACCCCTGAAGCTGCCCGTGATTGGCTCTCAGGGGGGGTTCGGTTCACGATGAACCCCCTTTGGCCTGTTGCCCCAACCACCCTGTGACCTCCCTGCGGCCTTCATAATTGGGAGGTCCCTTTAAGAAACACAACGACCTACGAGAATACCATGGCTGCCAAAACAGAATGAGAGAGGGGGAACCGAGAGAAAATAAAACTTAAGTCAAGGGAACATACCTTCTATTATCTTTACTTACAATAAAAAAACCACAGGGACTAAGCAATTAAACTAGAGCTCGTTGGGCGCCGTGCTGAACCGTTGATTCCGCCGATGGTGGGGATTCCCGCGGAGAAGCGATAGGTGGGACGAGAGCGGAGGCACCCTGCCTCTTCCGGTGGCCCCGTCGTGGTGCCCTCCGCTGGCGATCGGCAGCAACCAGGTCAGTCGAGTCCCAAATTCTACTCTTTTCCCCCTTTTTTTTTTTTCAACAAAATTTACTTCTTCCCCCTTTTTTTCAACAAAATTTACTTCTTCCCCCCTTTTTTTTTTTAATTTTATTTTTTTTTTTTTTTTTTTTTAAATTTAATGTTTTTATATTTTTTTTTTTTCAATACGAGTTTTTGTTTCTTATTAAATACAGTAACAAACTATATTATATAATTTTATAGAAATGAATTCGACTTTTTATTTACAGAGTTCCTCGGACATTCTCTTTCAAAGGCAAAATTTAATTTTTTTATTATAGTCACTTAGTATTTTTTTTTTTTTTCCACAAAAATTGACTTTAAAATTTTTTTTTTTTCCTCTTTTATTATAGAGTCACTCGGCCACTTCCTTTCAGAAACAAAAATGAATTTAACGCTTTTATGATAGAGTCAATAGGAATTTTATTCTTTCAATAACAAAAATGACTTTACTTTTATTTTTATTATAGAGTCACTCGGACACTTTCGTTCAGAAACAAAAATGAATTTAACGCTTTTATGATAGAGTCAATAGGAATTTTATTCTTTCAATAACAAAAATGACTTTACTTTTATTTTTATTATAGAGTCACTCGGACACCTTTTCTCGAAACTAAATTAATTTGATTATCTTCCTTTTATTTTTATTATAGAGTCACTCGGACACTTTTTCTTGGGATCGTAAAAAGTCGCCTTAACAATATTCCTTTGTTTCGGGACACTGATTTTCATCGTTGAAGAATTCCTCAAATCTCATTTTTTTTTTTTTTTTTATTATCAGAAAAATTATTTTAATCACTACTACTTCCGGCACAAAACTAACTCCACCATTTATTTACAGTGAGCACCAATATAAAGTTAACACACACAATTTTGGGAGCTTGAGTTCAGTAGCATCTAGATAAGTGATTGCTGTTTGTTATTTCTGCATAATTTTCAAACACCTATATGTACTCTGTTGAAAAAATAAAATTTCTTTACTTCAAAAATAATATTAACAAGTTCATAGCAACAGAAACAAAACAAGCACTAAATTCATGCGTCAATATAAAGTTAACAGAATCGAAAATAATTATTTAATATTTCGTTGAGCCACCTTTTGCTCTTATTTCTGCTTCCAATCTCCTCGGCATGGGCTCGACAAGCGTTTTCTTATATTCTTGAGAAATTTTTTGCCATTCCTCAAGAAGTATTCGTTTGAGCTAATCTTTGGAAGTAAAGTTCGTTTTCTAGTTTGCTTATCAAGATGATCCCATAGATTTTCTATGAGATTAAGATCTGGGAAGAAAGGAGGTTGATCTAGCTGTTTAGGAGTTCTGTACAGCAACCACTCTTTCACAATTTTGGTAGTATGTTTGGGGTCCTTTTCTTGCTGAAATATCCATGACTGGCATAAGCCCAACTTTTCGACGCTAGGCTGAAGATTTGTTTGCAAAATTTTTAGATAATCTTCCTTTTTCATTGTATCTTCTATGAATACAGGTCTGCCAACTCCCGAGGCTGCAAAACAGCCCCAGACCATCACTGATCCCCCTCCATACTTGACGGTACATACTAGATTCTCTTCCTGTAAAGCGCAGTTCTCTTTCCTCCAAATTTTCGGTGGTTTCCGCTGTTTCAAAATTTCGAATTTACTCTCATCTGAGAACAAAACATTCTTCCAAAAGGAAAAGCCCTTTTCCTTGTGCTTTTGCGCGTACTCAAAACGCTTTTTTTTATTAACTTTAGAGATTAACGGCTTTTTCCATGGACCTCTACCAAAATATCCCGTGGCATGAAGTGCTCTGCGCACTGCACTAGCACTTACATTATCTCCTTTTGCTTGACTAAGTTCCTGAGCCACTTTTACGGTACTTGTATATGGGTTTTTCCTCACTTCTTTAACTATAGCCCTGATATCCACTTCATTTAATTTTTTAGGTCGCCTTTTGTGGTCAATGTTTTTAAACGTATTAAAATTTTCATATTTGTCAATAATTTTTTTTACCGCTACATGACTTTTTTTTATTATTTTTGCTATCTCTCGCAAAGATTTTCCCATTTTAAACATTTCGACAATTATCTTACGCTCTTCTATTGTAGTTTGCTTTCCCATTTATTGTACTTTGCACTTTTAGACTGAAAAGGGTATTAAATCGTAAAAACTATTACAAATATGACGGAAAATGCGAATTACCGCCGTGAATGATCAGTAGGTGCCTGACTAAGATTGAAATCTATACGATTAACTCAACAATGCAATTACAATTCCACGAAAATATCCTGTTAGATAGTGTATTTTCAAACGTGTTAACTTTATATTGACGCATGAATTTAGTGCTTGTTTTGTTTCTGTTGCTATGAACTTGTTAATATTATTTTTGAAATAAAGAAATTTTATTTTTTCAACAGAGTACATATAGGTGTTTGAAAATTATGCAGAAATAACAAACAGCAATCACTTATCTAGATGCTACTGAACTCAAGCTCCCAAAATTGTGTGTGTTAACTTTATATTGGCGCTCACTGTATATCATTAGCTTCAATATTTTTTCAGCAAATTCACAAATTCCGGTAATGATTCTATTATTACTTTCCTTTTCGCGAGTAATTTTTTTACCGGGCCGTGTGTGTCGACGGTGCCCAGAACTTTTCTCTTTCGCGTACCGATCGTATCCCAAAAACTTCCTTTCGGCTCCGTGATCCCAACTCGACTCCCCCAAAATTCAGCCTTACGCCACGCCGAAATCCACGCGCCCCGGCGACCGTTACGGGTCCCGCTGCAGCGCACTCCCACACTCACCGCCGCTGCCACTGCAGACACCGATGAGTGCAGGAGCCCGCAGCGCTGGGACGGCAACGTGCACCGAGGACGCCGCCCGCTCATCTTCAGCCTCCCGCAGCCATGCACCAGCCCGCTGGTCGCTGAAATTTTTGTATGGGACCGAAATCTGTGGCGATGCCCGGGGCTCGGTCGCTGAAAATTTTTGTATGGGACCGAAATCTGTGGCGATGCCCGGGGCTCGGTCGCTGAAAATTTTTGTATGGGACCGAAATCTGTGGCACCGCTTGAGGCTCGGTCACAGGGCTCGCGCCGGAGATTTTTTCTAGCTTGGGCTTGGCCTTGAGTTGCGACCGACGAATTTTGTGCATTTTCGTGCAACGAAATTCGTCGCTCGCAGCCCAAGGAACGCAATCCCTTGCGGGACCGTCCAGCGCCGCCGTGAAGTTTCGGCCGAGCCCCCGGGCTATCGCCGAGGCCCATAGGCGGAGAGCAAAAATTTCCGCGTTTTTATGTTTTGAGCGTGCGGATTCATGAGGGCTAGACTTTGTCCTCCCCCTGACCACAACAACACAGGTCCGTTGTACTCGCTACCGAGACCAAAGGAGCTGAAGAATGGTCGGGCTGTGGAGGTGCCCAACATGTGGCTCGACCCACTACCAGACGCTTTAACTGAGCTAGCCGGTCTCATAGGAGAGAGCAAGTAGATAACCGGGAGTTAAAGAAATAAGAAATTTATAAGGGTGGCTGTTAACCAACCCCCAAAATGTATGAAGACCGTAACGCCATAAGACCACCCAAGGGCAACCGGACTAGTTGAGCGTAGGGGTGGTAATTGCGAAATCGAAATGTGACTGCTCTGAGAAAAGTATTATACCAAAAGGTTTAAGTACCTAAAGTAGGAAAGGTAGGTATTCTATTATATATAAAAAATCTATGTATAAGCAAAAGAGACAAAAAAAACCGACTAATTAAATTTGGAGAAGTAAGTAATTTTGAATTTTCAAAATGGCGGCTGAGCCGTCATATCTTGAGGAGTTTAAACGAAGGATGAAATAGCAAACAAGGAATAGCCATGGATACTCTGGCGACACCGAATGGGAGAGAGATTATATATCCGCGAGGGAAGGGAACCGTGCCAACCCACCCCGCGAGGGCTAGCGACCGGTGACGACAGGGGGGGATCTCCCGGTCAGGTAGCTGGCTCTAAACACAGCCAACTCCTGCAATTCCAGGGAGCCCTCCTGACGTCTCCGAGGCGCCAGTCCCACGGAGCGGGCAAGCAAGGCCCCTCTCGGCCTGTTCCCCTCGAGGAGGAAGAATCCCCGGGGCCCCGAGTAGGCTTGCTGGCTGACGAAGCCAACATCCTCAATTCTCAAGAGGTCCGGGTCATCCTCAACCTAGAGGGTTGCAGGCCGAGCCTCTTGAATAAGAGAAGGGTGGTGAAAAACGAAGAAATGTTAAAAGGAGGGATGGTGGATGGGATAGGATTGGGGAGAGTGAACTCTAACTAGGAAGGGGAAGAGGAGAAAACAGGGTGTGTCCACCGCGTGGCGTAGCAGAGGCGGCTCTAAGACGCCCGTATTACCAGATAAGCTGGTCGGATGCCTTATTAGGGCTACCGAAATTTAAGTGGAAAACTCCAGTACGGATTGCCGCTGCGAAGTCTTCCGACTTAAACTAAAATAAATTAACATTGATGAAATAAGTTACTCCGACCAGACAAACATATATATGGGTCACGGTTTAATATCTTTAGCATGGTATGTGCCAATTAACTTGCCTTGGAGGTTCTCCAGTTCGTAAAGTGAATTGCCCTTTCTGGCTCTGACACGACATTTAACAAATTTCTTCCCGAACTTGGCATTGAAACCCTTCCCGAAATTGCTCAACTGGAAATTCCTTCTATACACTTGTTGCCCTACCTTGAACTCAACTGGTTTAGATCGCAGGTTGTATTGTTTTGATCCTCGGTCGAAAGCCTTGTTAAGGTTGTCTTGTACCTGCACCCGTATCAGCCGAAGTTTGTCGGAAGTGTCCACGTCAATCGGTTCATTCACCCCCCATAGTTGTCGTAACAGAGCATAGGCGGAGCCATGCTCAATCATATGATTACCGAACAAAATTTTATAAGGGGAGAACTGCGTGGCCTGATGGACTGAACTGCGTAATGAACTGGCGATGCAACTCAGTTTCTCGTCCCACTTGGTGTGCTCATCTCGTATGTATGCTCGGATACCGGACAGGATGGATTGATTCACGCGCTCAGAGGCGTTGGCTTGTGGCGAGTATACTGCCGTACGAAGATGAGTTACGCCATATTTTTTTAATAGGTTTTGGAAATGGGCTGAACGAAACTGAGTCCCATTGTCAGTCACCACGGTTTCAGGAACTCCGAAATGATGAAAGATTTGCTCTTCGACATAAGTGCAGATATTAGAGGTACTGGCTTTTCGAAGGGGTTTGAGCAGAGGGTATTTGGAAAGGTGATCTAAGGCGATCAAGATATAGGCCTTCCCTCTTTTCGTTCTAGGGTAGGGGCCCAGGAGATCGAGATAAACTCGTTGCCAAGGACGTTCCGTTTTGGCCTGTGTGCCCATGAGTGGTCTTAGGATGGTGTTGGATGGTTTCACCTCCTTACAGATGTCACATGACAGTATGTATGCGCGAGTTTCTACTGTCATACCTGGCCAATAGAAATGCCGACGAAGTCTTTCTAAAGTCTTACCAATTCCGCCGTGAGCTGCTAAAGGTGGATCATGAGCTCGCGATATAACCTCTTTAGTTAATGCACCTGGGACCCATAGCTTCCATGCTTCTTCCTCTTGAACGGGATCACCTGACCGTGGTTGAGTTCGGATGTAGACGTATTCATCTCGAACTATTAAATCAGGGAAACGATCTTTATTTTTCTCTATCCGTTCTTTAAGTTCTCGGTATTCGGAAGAGTGGAAATGTGGAGAGTCCAGGTCAATCCCTGGACCAGGGTCTTCCAAGGAACTAGCACTAATTTGTTCGCAGTGGATTCGCGACAGGGCATCTGGCACCACGTTCAGTGATCCTTTACGGTGTTCGATACTGAAGTTGAAGCCTTGTAATTTAAGGCTCCATCGGGCCAGCCGACCGCTAAGGTCTTTCTGTGTCATAAGCCACTGCAGGCTAGCGTGATCCGTTACGATCTTAAAGGGCATTAACTCTACGTATGCGCGGAACTTTTTAAGGCTTATAATCGCCGCCAGACATTCTAATTCGGTTACAGTGTAGTTGCGCTGGGCCGAATTCAACTTTTGAGAAACGTATGCAATTGGGCGCTCTTTGCCTTCTTCATCGGTTTGTACAAGCACGCCCCCTACTCCTTGACTGCTGGCGTCGCACTGTATGATAAATGGTTTACTAAAGTCAGGACTCGATAGCAATGGCGCGGTGGTAAGTAATTTCTTTAGTTCATCGAAGGAGGTCTGAGCTTCGGCAGTCCACGTGTATTTGTTGGATTTCTTCAACGTGTCTGTAATGGGTGAAGTCAGATCAGCATAATTAGAGATGAACTTTCGATACCAACCGGCCATGCCTAGGAAACGTCGAGCCTGTTTAATAGTTTTAGGCGGCGGATAGTCTACGATAGCGGCGATTTTGTCTGGGTCTGTCTTTAGGCCCCCTTCTCCGACAATGTACCCCAAATATTTCGTCTCTTTCAAACAAAATTTACTTTTCTCTACGTTGATTGTAAGGCCCGCCTTTTTGAGACAACTGGCCACTTGAGACAAAAGTTCTAAATGGGTATCAAAATCTTCGGACAGGATCAAGAGGTCATCGAGATAGACCAAGACATTTTCGCGAAGGTTGTAGGGTATCACTTTATCCATGAGTCTGCACATTGTCTGAGGAGCGTTGCAGAGCCCGAATGGCATCACTGTGAAGTGGTAGAGGGGGTGGCCAGGTACCGTAAAAGCAGCCTTTTCTCTGGAACTTTCCTCCAGTGGTATTTGCCAAAAAGCGTCCTTCAAGTCCAGGCTGGTTATAAATTTAGCCGACGGAAGGCGACTCAGGATGCCATCGATTTGAGGCAGAGGGTAGGCATCCTTTTTTGTCACGGAGTTCACCTTCCGGGCGTCAAAACACAGTCTGACCTTTCCGGGCTTGCGCACGAGCACCACTGGAGAGCTCCACGGGCTCTGGCTTTCCTCTATCACTCCAAGCGACAGCATTCGGCTCAGCTCGGCGTCCATCAGTTTCTGAATGGCTGGTGACACAGGATAAAAACGTTGTTTGATAGGGGCGGCTTCACCGACATCAATCACATGCTCAAGAAGCTTGGTTTTCCCCAGACCGAGTGTAGCGAAAGATGGAAAAAGAGTTTTGACGTGTTCTAGCCGACGATGTTCCGAGGGAGGGAGGACATGTTGCTTGGAGTCGGTCGACTCCACGATTGAGGCATCCAACGACGCCAAAGACCCTAATACATCGGGAGCTAGACCGAAAGCCTTCCAAAAGTCGACTCCCAAATATAAAGTTTGTGTCAGGCTGGGAACGAGGTAAAAACGGATTGACTTGGTTAGGCCACGAAAGGTGACGTCTAGGTCAGCATGCCCGTGTACTTCAGGCTTGGCACCGTTGGCTACCTCGATCGCGGAGCGATATTTGGTCCACTTAAATTTCTTTTCGGCCAACAAATGCTCCGAACCTTGCCCGAGGATGCTCACACTGGCACCACTGTCCAATAAGCCAGTTAGTTTTTTTCCCAAGATTTGGATTTCGGCATAAGGTCTTACGTCCTGGGGTATTGACACGAACGCAGTGGCTAGCTTACGTCTATTAGCAGTTACCCGTCGCCAAAAGGTGCGGACACGAAGTGACGACCGTTTGATTTTTTTCGAATTTAGAACACGGGTCTGGGGGACTTTGGAAGATTCGAGAGCAGACATGAAAATTCTCTCCCGAGCAGCTCGATACTCTCTCAACCGCTGATGGAAAGGTTTACGTGGGTAAACAACTGGAGCGGGGGTCTGAATTTCTATTGGCCGTTCAGGCCTTGCTAAAATCGTAACTGCTCGACAGGGAGTAACATGTGACTCTGTCACTTCGTTATCGAATTCAACGCAATCTTCAATTGTAACCGTTTCGACATCTGATTTTGGGAAATTGGACACGTCAGGTAGAATTGCTATGTCAGAGGAATTTGGCAACTTGCCTACAACAGGGGATACCTCCGGTCCTCCCATCAGGGCAGCGGAGGGGAGGGAAGAGTCTCGTCCGATGTCGCAGCTGTCAGCATCGCTCGTTGGGGCCGGGAACGGGTGTTGTTGTTCCCGGCCCGAGACTGGTTTTTTTGCGAACAGCTGGGGCATCGAGGTTTGACTGTCCCCTTCCGGCCGCAGCCGTAACAGAAGAAGCCCGTTGGCTCTTTCTCGCAGTCTTGGTAGAAATGTCCTTCGGCCTCACAGTTCCAGCATTTGATTTTCAGTGGTTGATATCTCGCCACCATCCCAACCGCGTCAACCACCTGCTCACCACTTTCTGTTGGCTCAACGACGAGCGGACTGTATTCCTCCACCCTAGCACGATGTTGAGCAGGCGACAACAGCGCCGCTCCAGACCGCTCCCTCGTAGTTTGTACCTCCGTAACCAGCATCCGCAACTGGCCTATAGTGTCGGCACGATGAAGGCAAATCTGCTCCTGTATGTAAGGGAGCAGACCTGCTTTCACCGTCTCGACGAATTCTGTTTCGGCCATCGGATTCTTAAGCTGATTCCGAAGCGAAATGAGGGACTGATAATATGAGACGAAAGTCTCGCGAGGCTGCTGCCGCCTACTCAGCATCTGCCTACGGATATCGACGTCGCGCGAGCGATCACCCCAATCAGCTCTCAGAGCATATTTTATTTGGTCCCAAGTTGGACGGGGTATACCTCTTAAGTAAGTCCAATACCAATTGACTAAAGAGTCGCTCAGCAACTGGTGGAAATTTCTGACTAGCAGGGAAAAATCACTACGCAGGGTGTTATGCGTTAGCGTTTCTGCCCGGAATATAAATTCTTCCACGCTCAGCTTTTTATTATCCCCATCGTACTGCAGCTTCCAGTTACGGATCGGGCTGCTACTGCGTCGAGGGGATGGGTAGTGCCCCGGATGTTCGTAATTTGGAGGGGGCCTATAAAACACTGAACCTGGAAGGCCCGGGCCTTCTGGTTGTCTGCTAGGGGGTTGCTGAGTGGCTGTTGGCGGAGATGGAGTCGTGAAGCTATGCTTAGAAGCGTCTCTCGACACTTGGTCTTTTATGTCTTTGACTCCTCTAGCAACTTCGTCTCGTACGAGACTTGAAATTTGTTGCTGAAGACCCGCCAACAGAGATTGGGTTGGAATCCATCCCGACTCAGGTGGGGCCATAGTGACTTCTGGGGGCTCTCGACGTGGGCGAAAAGTCTGGGCTTGCGCGGGCGGATCGCCGGCTTGAGACAGCAAAGGAGTGTCTATTTCTTGTTCGCGAATGTGCTCTACCGGCGGTGCGTCTACGGTTCGCGAATCGTTATTCGGGTTTAGCAAGCCAGCTGCTCCCGCTTCCTCCTGTGCGTCCGAAAGGAAAAGCTGTCGTCTCCCCATTTGCCGGGTATTATACGGATTTTTCGTTGGTGAGTTAGGCTTAGGCATTATGAAGAATACGCGGAGCGATCAATTTACCAATGTGAAAACCAGACGGAAAGAAAGATATTAGTGCGCGCCGAAGGTTCTTTCGTATTCGTGGCGCGCCGATTCTCCAAACGCGGGCGATAAAACCGAAATGCGACTTCAAAAGAATACAAAAAAAAGGAAGAAAAAATTTTCGTGGCAAGCAAAATGTTACGTGCTGGTGACCCAAACTTACAATAACTTTTACAACTAATTGCTATTAATATTACTTAATTATGGCTATCTTGCAAACTAAAAATAAATTTTATCTATTGGAGCATAAAAATATTAGGCAAAAAAAATGAAACTAAAACTGAATAAGAAACATTATAGTACTCATCACTCATTAATTATTAATATTCTTATAAGTTAATAACTAGATTTTAGTTTTAGAAATTTACTCAGAATTTTATATATCCGGTGTTTGCGGCCGAGATTATTTAAACCTTATTCAAAAACAAACTAATGCAAAATTTCATGAACGCAAAACCTATGTTTTAAGAGCTATTCAAAGATGATAATTTTATATCAGTTCACAATTGAATACATCCGTCCATGATCAACTTTTGTTACAGAAAAAAAACTTTGTGTACAACAAAATGCATCTTGCAAAAATAATTACAGAAAGTTACAGCCCAAATTTTCGTTATACAAAATTAATTGATATATAAATTTTTTCAAAATATACAGATTATATTACTTCATAAAAATCTCTGGTCCCAACTCCCACTCTCTTCTACAGCCATGGAAAGAAAGTAGTCAAAACTCCGTTACTTTTAAAAAACTGGGAGCCAATCCCAGGCCACCGAGCATTCAGCCTGCGAAGGAAGTAGTTGAGGGAAGGGCCCTTCCCAGTTTCGCCGGCAGGGACTGCGAGGCGAAGAACGAACGAGGTGTCCTCCCGGTCAGGAGGCTGGCTCTATTAACAGCCAACCCCTGCAATTCCAGGGAGGAGCCTCGTACGTCTCAGCCACGTAGGCCCGGCAGGTTCCACTAGTAAGGACCCCCCGCTACCAGCTTCTCCCTAGGATGGGGTGCTCCCCGAGACCTCGAGTAGGCTTACTGGCTGAAGAAGCCAGTATCCTCAATTCTCAAGAGGCCTCCGGGAGACCCCAGCCACGGGAGTCGCCGATAGGGCCTCGATGGAAGACACATGAAGGTAAGTGAAAATTGGGGAGCCTTTCGCTCCAATGGGAAGGGAAAGGAAGGCCCCACGTTGGGCGCCATATTTGTTGTGGAGTAGGATGAAGACCTTTAGGGAGCCCGGCTAAGCCCCTGTCCGACGGTATGCGGCTGCGGGAGCTGGCAGGCTAGCGTTTGCGGTAGCGAGTGGGGGGGTTTACCAAAAAACCGCGTTCAGCCGCCGGAATGGCCCACCACAACAACGAAAATTCTCCCGCGACGGAAACGACAAAATCGCGAAGGGGGGGAAAAAACGACGGTGCAGGCTGTTATGCTGAGACTTAATGACAATAATAAATAGACTTTCACTTGGTTCGATTTGAGTTTATTTCAATTACACAACCGGCTTCTTAGGCAGTCCAAACCTAAAAAAGGAAGTAGCAAGATCGAGTGCAAACAGGAAGATGGCCGACGAACATTGGCACCCTTGTCATTCTATGTGGGCTGCGTTCGGTTATTACATTTCTCCCCCTTTTGCTCTCGCTCTTCCTGTACAAACAAAAGACTATTCTATGGCTATTCTTATAAATTCAATTTTACTTCTTACATTTTTATCAAATTATGGTGCTACCATTGAGGTATTGCGGATTCGAGGAGAAGCTCGTGTTTTCTTGTAAATCTTTTTAGTGTATGGTCTCCGAGGTTTTTTCCTGCTTTTACCACTCGAATTATTTGATTGCTTTTCAATAGCTGTTCTTGTTAAAGCTGGGTGGAAAACATCCTCCAAATTAGATTTCCGAATTTGGGAAAATTGCACGACTCTCCTTGAACCGCTTACAAGTATTTCATATAAACATGGACTTACTATTTTAGTAACTATGGCTGGAATCCACTTAAAGTGACATTTAAAATGATTTGCATACAACACTTTCTCCCCTATTTGAAACTTTGTTACCTTAACATTATCGTTAAATTGTTGTTTTTTAGATTTTGGGTTACTGACACAATTATTTTCCATATTTTGCGTTTTACAATTCTCTTTAAAATCCTTATTTCCCTGATCATTTCCTGAATTACAAATAGTATTTCTTACTTTTGGATTCATTACATCCAATGCTGTTTTGGGTTTAACTTTAAAAATTAAATTTGCGGGTGATTGGCCAGTTGATGAAGACGGAGTATTTCGAAAAGTGAAAAGGAACTGCGACAGTTTTTCCTCTATATCCAATGCTTTATACTTCCTATCCAATAGAAATCTTTTAAGAGCCTTTTTTGCTTCCGCGACATAACGTTCCGCTAGGCCATTACTTTGCGGGTGATACGGTGGACTCTTCGTAACTTTGATATTGTTTTTGATACAAAAATCAGTGAACATATATGATGAAAATGGAGGACCGTTATCGCTACATAATTCATCCGGAATTCCAAAAGTTGAAAAAAATGATTTTAGTTTTTTAATAACTGTCTCCGCATTCGATTTATGTAAACTACATATTTCTATCCATTTACTGAAAGAGTCTACCAAGATGAGAAATTCATATTTGCCGAAATAAAAAAGATCAATGTGAACACGTTCAAACGGTCGATTAGCTCGTGGCCAACTTAAGGTTACTTGTTTCTGAAAATTACGCGTTTGTTGACATGTCGCACAACTATTGACGATTTTCTCGATTTCGCAATCCAAATTTTGGAAAAATACATAAGACCTGGCCACTGATTTCATTTTACTTATTCCCAAATGGTCCGAATGTAACAACTTTAAGACTGAATTTTGCAGGCTAGTCGGTATCACTAATCTATTACCGTAGAATAGGCAATTATCCTCGACCGAAAGGGACTTCGATTTATTGTAAAAGAACATTAAATCAGGATCAGCTATTTCAGATTTAGATGGCCAACCCATTTTCGTATATTCAATAACCTGCTTTACGACAGGGTCAGAATTTGAAAATTCACTTACTTTATCAAAATTGATCGAGAAACTATCACCCAGATTAAATGTGTTAATTACTGACTCTTCTTCATTTGAGGCGTCCTCAATTGGCAAGCGAGATAACGCATCCGCGTGTGCCATTTGTGATTTTTTTTTATATATAATTTTATAATTATATGTGGAAAGAATAACAGACCAACGCTGTAAGCGTGCAGCGGCAACTGGGGGTGTTCCCTTATTAGGATTGAAAATCTCTTTTAACGGTTGGTGGTCGGTAAAAATAATAATTTTTTTACCATAAATATACTTGTGAAATTTTTGCACCGCAAAAACTATTGCAAGTGCTTCCCTGTGTAACTGGGAATAATTCTTTTCAGCTGCTGATAGGGTGCGAGATGCAAAAAGAACTGGTTTTTCAATACCATTTATTAAATGTGACATAATGGCACCTATACCGTAAGGAGAGGCATCGGCTGAAACTACAATAGTCTTGTTTGGGTCATATAACTCTAATAATGAGTTATTTAAAAGTAAATTTTTACTTCTCTGGAACGCCTCTTCGCACTCACTTGTCCAATTAAAAGTCACATCTTTACGTAACAACCCATACAGATCCTTTAATTCAGTAGATAAATTGGGTAAGAACCGATTATAGTAATTTAATAAACCGAGATATGCCTGCAGTTGTGTCAGGTTTTTAGGTGAAGGCGCTGTCACTATTGCCTGTGTTTTCCTGGGACTAGGCCTGATTTGGTTGAATACGATAACATGGCCCAAATATTCGACTTCTTTGGCAAAAAAGATACACTTTTTTAAATTAATGCGCACTCTATGCTTGTTGAGCCTAGACAAAACTTCAATCAATTTTTGTTCACACTCCGCTTTGGTTCGCCCTCCTATAATAATATCATCTAAATAACCCGACACGTTTTCTAACCCTAATAAGATTTGGTCTATTATGCTTTGAAATATAGCAGGTGCGCTGGCTATACCAAAAGGTAATCTGTTATAAACAAAAAGTCCCTTATGGGTGTTGATAATTAGATATTTCTTAGATGTTTCGCTGACTGCGACTTGTTGATAAGCACCTGTCAGATCCAGAATACAAAAATACTGACAATTTGTTAAATTCGTAAATAAATCTTAGCGTTTCGAATGCTAAGGCTTTATTGCAAACTTCTTCGAAAGTGGCGGTGTCATCCTCTAACAATTTTTCCTGCCACCTGGCATTGTGCAGGCCAAATACAAATTTGTCCCTCAATGCTTGGTCCAGAAAGGTACCAAAATTGCAATTACTTGAGAGCAACTTCAGACTGACGACATATTCTGTTATGGACTCATTCTCCTTTTGATTACGCCGATAAAAATTGAAGCGCTCGGCAATGGTTAGCTTTGCAGGCGCATATACTTTTTTTAGTGCGCTGACTAACTGAGTGTAAGATTTTGAGGACGGAGACTCCGGCGCCAATACTGTCTTAAGCGTCTTATACGCTTCAGGTCCCACAAGCGTAATCAGAAGCGCCGGTTTTTTCGTGTCCTCCATTTCGTTACACTTAAAAAATTCCTCGAGACGATCAATATATTCTTCGATGTTGTCGCCTGGCAAAAAATGTTCGATGGAGCCAATGTAGTTCATCTTACCACGTGTTGCCCTCTCTGCTATTACTGCACCGTTCCCTTCACTAGACATTACTTGTACTCGGAAACACTAGAGTACACTTGTTTCTTTTCGCGTCCGTGAATTTTCCTCGTCGCCAGAATGTTATGCTGAGACTTAACGACAATAATAAATAGACTTTCACTTGGTTCGATTTGAGTTTATTTCAATTACACAACCGGCTTCTTAGGCAGTCCAAACCCAAAAAAGGAAGTAGCAAGATCGAGTGCAAACAGGAAGATGGCCGACGAACATTGGCACCCTTGTCATTCTATGTGGGCTGCGTTCGGTTATTACACAGGCTAAACCCCTGAAGCTGCCCGTGATTGGCTCTCAGGGGGGGTTCGGTTCACGATGAACCCCCCTTGGCCTGTTGCCCCAACCACCCTGTGACCTCCCTGCGGCCTTCATAATTGGGAGGTCCCTTTAAGAAACACAACGACCTACGAGAATACCATGGCTGCCAAAAGAGAATGAGAGAGGGGGAACCGAGAGAAAATAAAACTTAAGTCAAGGGAACATACCTTCTATTATCTTTACTTACAATAAAAAAACCACAGGGACTAAGCAATTAAGCTAGAGCTCGTTGGGCGCCGTGCTGAACCGTTGATTCCGCCGATGGTGGGGATTCCCGCGGAGAAGCGATGAGGTGGGACGAGAGCAGAGGCACCCTGCCTCTTCCGGTGGCCCCGTCGTGGTGCCCTCCGCTGGCGATCAGCAGCAACCAGGTCAGTCGAGTCCCAAATTCTACTCTTTTCCCCCTTTTTTTTTTTTCAACAAAATTTACTTCTTCCCCCCTTTTTTTTTTCAACGAAATTTACTTCTTCCCCCCCCCTTTTTTTTTTTTTAAATTTTATTTTTTGATTTTGTTTTTTTTTTTTTTTAAATTTAATGTTTTTATATTTTTTTTTTTCAATACTGTAGTCAGAAATGCCCGATCTTTTCTCGCCAACCACTGGTTACGCCCGGTGGTACATCTCATCTGCTCCCAAGAACATTTTCTTCGCCCTTATATACCACGCAGCAGGATCATTCATGCATCATTCACACATTCTATTCCTAAGAAGCGATCGCAATAAAACTAATTACCTCAGACACCCAAATACACATTTCTGTTCTAAAGGCTCCAGAAGGGTTGCTCTTGAGGCGCCGATACAATTACCCGTAACCAGGGGAAGGCTCGACCTTTCTTACTTCGTATGTTAGGAGGGTTTTTTCCTAATTCGCACCTTCTGGTGCCCAGTTGCTTGTAACTGACAAATTCAAGTTTCAACTTGCTTTGCATGTTACAGTTCGGCCAACCTGGCCATCACTGTCCCCAGTGATGCAGGTCCAAATATACAGTACTCATCAAGTTTCTTTCGATACTATAGGCTCCATCTACCTTTAAATAATATAGGCTCCATCTGCCAATTCAATCTAGGCTCCATCTACCC
Organism: Tolmerus cingulatus; assembly: GCA_959613345.1. Lineage (NCBI taxonomy): Eukaryota > Metazoa > Arthropoda > Insecta > Diptera > Asilidae > Tolmerus > Tolmerus cingulatus. Next base: position 651,289 of record OY390709.1, on the reverse strand, counting down.
TTAAATAATATAGGCTCCATCTACCCTTTCCCCAACTGCTTCCTGTCTCAATCAATTTCCATAGGTATTCTTCAGGCTCCACTGCCTTACACTTGAATACCTATATTCAACCTGACCTCCGTCAGGCGCTGTCTACCTGACCCATCTCCACTGGTCTCCCAGTATAGTTAACCTCTACCGAATATTACGCCAATAATGGCACACATGCTCTTCATAATCAACACTCTATACTTCAAAGTTTTATACATTTTATTATTTTTTTTTATCATTTTTTTTTACTTTTGTTTTTTTTTCCACTCAATCTTCTTTTCCATCGTCTGAACTTATATCAAAATCCATTTGATTAAGTTCCGCCCAAGGTTTGAGTCGCTCTGACGAATGAACCGATTCATACGGTTTTTGGGTGATCTGCAATTCTTTGGTGTCCGCTACAATATATCTGTCTTTGCCCAGAACCGATTTGATAACATAAGGTCCCTTGTATCTAGGCTGAATTTTTCTGGGTTCCCCAGAAGATGCTGCTTCCTGCTGGATTAAAACGAGATCACCGTCCTTGTACTGCCGTGGTGCCTTATGCTTTGCGTTATAATTGTTCACTTGAATTCTCTGCTTTTCCTTGATTCGCTGCAGAACTTTTTCCCTAAGTTCAGATAAGGGAATATTCTCTTCTTCGTCTTCCTCGTCTCCTTCGATGGCAAGAACTAATTTGTTTTTAAGAATATTTCTTGGCTGATAAGACATTAATAACTGCTGTGGAGTCTCCTTCGTTGTGGAATGCTTTAAACTATTTAATGCCCATTGTATCGCTCGGACGTTCTTATCCCAATCTCGTCCATCTATGTCCTGTGCCATAGTTGCTATTGCACTTTTCGCCGTTCTAAAATATCTTTCGATTTGTCCGTTGCTTCTAGGAGTCTTTACAGTGGTGAGGACATGCTTTATGTCATTATCCTCACAAAATTTTTTAAATGAGTATGAGGTGAAAGCCGCACCTCTGTCGCTTATGATTCGGCATGGCATACCAAAGTACTGTGTGATGTCTTCTAACAATTTAATTACTGATCTGGCCGCCGTGGTACTGGTTGGTTTCAAAACAATAAATTTGGTAAATGCATCGATTAATCCAATAATATATATATTCCCTCCTTTGCTCTTCGGAAATGGTCCCAAATGATCAATATGTATAGTGTGAAAAGGAATTGGTTGTCTTTCAGGTGCGTGCAACTGGTATCTTCCCTCATTTTCACCTCTTTTATTGTAAAGACAATCAATACAGGAGTCGACATATTTTTTCGTCACCACTTTCATATTTGGAAACCAAAAGTGCTTCTTTATAGTTTGTAAAGTTCGCTCGACTGCTGGATGTCCCATATCATCGTGTGATGATTTTATCACTCTCCACCTTATTCCTGAGGGTACGACAGAACGTAGACCCTCCGAAGTTTTCTTATAAAGGCGGTTATTTTCGATTGCATAGTTCCCTCTAACTCCATCCTTGTCTGGATGATTATCATCACCATTTAAAACTTTTTTAATTTCTACTATTCGAGGGTCCTGCATCTGTAAAACGCTGACCCAATCCTCAGTAGGAATTCCGACGATGAGCATTTTACTGGTGATATCTTCCGCTTCCTTCCCTGGCTCTCCAGGACATCTGCTTAAAGCATCGGCATGACTTAGTTGGCTTCCGGCGCGGAAAATCAGTTCAAACTCAAATTCAGAAATTCTAAGCCACCAGCGAGCGATACGTGGAATAAGATCTTTTTTTTCTTTCAGCGTTAGTTGTTGCGCGACTAAAATAGGATACTGGTCGTAATTGTCCATTTTGACGCTGCATTAATATTCCAGCTATTCCGTGGCTGCTGGCATCCGTATGGACTTCGTGTTCCGCATTAACGTCGTATAAAGCTAATACTGGTCGTTGAGTTAATATTTTTTTTAGATCCCTAAATGCTCGCTCTTCATCTTCGGTCCATTTGAATGGTTCATTCTTCCTTAAAAGTTTATTTAAAGGCTGCGCTATGTGAGAAAATCCTTTGACAAAACGCCGGAAATATCCTGCTAATCCGAGGAACTGCTTCACTTCTCGTGGATTCTCTGGTCTTTTGTAATTTTCGATGGCCACAGTTTTGTGATTTCCGGGTCTTATACCCCCCACCGAGATCTCGTGACCCAAAAACTTAATGCTCTTTTTGAAAAACTCACATTTGTTAATATTTAATGTGAGGCCCGCTTTTCTCAGTTGAGTCAAAAACTCCCTTAATGTTTGAAGATTCTCTTCCTCCGTAGTGGATGCAATGAGAATGTCATCCATAAACACTATTACTTTGTTTCGTTCCATTGACTGGACTACCTTTGACATTAGCCTCATGAAAACGGCAGGAGCATTTGTCAAGCCAAAGGGCATCCTCTTGAACTCGTAGTGCCCTTCCGGTGTTATGAATGCGGTTAGATGTCTGCTATTGCGTTCCACTGGAACCTGATGATATCCACTTAATAGATCAAGCGATGTGAATATTGCTTTGTTTGCTAGTGAGTTTAGAGTCTCCTCAATATTGGGTACCGGAAAAGATTCTCGTTGAGTGATCGCATTTAATTTTCGAAAATCTACGCACATTCGTTGCTCACCGTTCTTTTTTGGAACCAATATCACAGGGCTGGCGTATTCCGAGGTTGATGGTTGAATTACGTCCAATTGCAAAAGCTCGTCAATTTTTCCTCTTAACACTGATTTCAGTCCGTATGCCACTTTATAAGGATGATACCGAATTATTTTTTTCTCCTTTAATTTAATTGTCATCTCCTCTAATTCTGTTTTGCCTAACTCACTCATGTCCAACGCAAAACAGTCCCTGAATTCATTTATCATCCTAACTAACATAGTCTTGTTGGTCTCCTTCGTTCCATCCTCTAAAATGACGTCACCTTCCTCGATGATTCTTCGTTTAGTTGCATTGGATTTCACATCCTCTCGTAATTCTTCCTCTACTCGCAGTATTTCTAATATGCCCCATTCCTTAATTACTTTAATCTCTGGACGATCCAAGAAATTACGACCAATTATCATGGGTACATTCTGACTACTATCGTCTACCACCATTATATCCAATGAAATCTCGATCTCTGATACCTCCACTCTCTTGCGCACCTTGCCCAATGCTCGAGTTATTTTATTCCCAAAACCTATCAAAGTGATTTCACACGGCTCAATTTCCCACCTAAAATTCGTACATATGCTTCGAATTAATGTACTACACTCACTTCCTAAATCAAAATATGCCATGATTTCGTTCCCTTCGACTTTCACGAATTTATGATATTCGTCCCTAGGATAAACCGGTAAGACTTTATTCAATCTAGATATTTGCCGTGCTTGACAATCTCGCGCTATGTGGCCTACTCTCTGACATTTAAAACATTTCTGCAAATTTGGTGCCTTGCAATCCTTCGCATAGTGCCCTGCTTCATTGCACTTAAAGCAAATCACGGCACTTTTTCCTTCTCCCTTCCCTTGATTACCTTTCCCAACGGCCCTATTTTCAGCTTGATCCTGGCTGCTATGCTCTCTCCTTGTTCCTTTCCGATAATTTGAGATAGGCTGATACTTCCTCTGATATCGAGAATGAATTCTAGAGGCACCTGCTTCATTCCTAAATTGCAAATTCTTCCTCTGTTGACCCTGTTTTTGTATTTCTTCGAAATTCTTGATTATTTTCAAAGTTTCTGGAATACTGCCGCACTTTGATGCCATCAACACATTTTCCATGTTTTGATTTTGTAAACCAGAAATAATGTATCTAATTATTGTCTCCTCTTTTAAATTGATCGTTTTCCCCAAAGCCGTGACTTCATACACATAATCCTCTATAGCTTCACCCGCCTGTCTTTTCCTTTCCATGATTTTGATCAAAATCGATGAGTCATCCTGCCCTGTTGGAAAACTATTTACCAGTTCTGTTCGGAACTCCTCAAAAGTTTTTAAAGTATCCGGCTTCCCCTGATACCAGTGGAACGCTGCTCCTCCTAATCGCAGAGATGCATACAATAATGTGGTTCGGTCATCCCATTGATATAATGTCTTTAATCCCGCAATGGATTCTAACCGCGCCTTTGCCGTTAACGAACTACGCGACGGATTGAATTCCCGAATTAACGTTTTTATTTCGTGCACTCCGATTTTGACTGCGTTGCCGGCTATTTCCCCATTATTGGAATTTGCTTCCATAAGCAAACTACCATTCCTTTCTCTAATTAATAGAGCATTTTCTTTTTTAAGCAATTCATTTTCCCATTTAAGCAATTCCAATTCCGACTTTGGAGCTGCTGATTGCCCCGGTGGAAGCTCTTCTTCCGAATTATCATTTGAATTTAAGATATTCGGTTCCTCCATTTTATCTTATCTACTTATATCTAGGTTACCTGGGATATATATATATAATCCTCTATATATATATATGTTCTTGAGTCCAACCCAGAGAAATTGCCTCCTTTGTTCACTTTAACCTTGTTTTGCACTATTTTCCACCTTTTAACACTGTTGGTTATAACTTTCACCCACTACCGTTTTTCACTGTTTCCCACAGTTTGGCACCTTTTCACTGTTTACCCTTCCTCTAGGGTTTATCACCTTAACCAATTTTCTCTTCTTTTTTTTTAACACTCCACCGTTGTTTTCGATGACACTCCACTGTTACTACTATTCTTGATTCTTACTCCACTATCACTAAGTATTGTTTTTTTTAATTCACACTCCACTATCACTATTGTTTTTGATTCACACTCCACTATCACTATTGTTTTTGATTCACACTCCACTATCACTATTGTTTTTGATTCACCCCACTATCACTATTGTTTTTGATTCACCCCACACCTGGAATTGTAGTCAGAAATGCCCGATCTTTTTTTCCGCCAACCACTGGTTACGCCCGGTGGTACATCTCATCTGCTCCCAAGAACATTTTCTTCGCCCTTATATACCACGCAGCAGGATCATTCATGCATCATTCACACATTCTATTCCTAAGAAGCGATCGCAATAAAACTAATTACCTCAGACACCCAAATACACATTTCTGTTCTAAAGGCTCCAGAAGGGTTGCTCTTGAGGCGCCGATACAATTACCCGTAACCAGGGGAAGGCTCGACCTTTCTTACTTCGTATGTTAGGAGGGTTTTTTCCTAATTCGCACCTTCTGGTGCCCAGTTGCTTGTAACTGACAAATTCAAGTTTCAACTTGCTTTGCATGTTACAATACGAGTTTTTGTTTCTTATTAAATACAGTAACAAACTATATTATATAATTTTATAGAAATGAATTCGACTTTTTATTTACAGAGTTCCTCGGACATTCTCTTTCAAAGGCAAAATTTAATTTTTTTATTATAGTCACTTAGTATTTTTTTTTTTTTTTTCACAAAAATTGACTTTAAAAATATTTTTTTTTTTCCTCTTTTATTATAGAGTCACTCGGCCACTTCCTTTCAGAAACAAAAATGAATTTAACGCTTTTATGATAGAGTCAATAGGAATTTTATTCTTTCAATAACAAAAATGACTTCACTTTTATTTTTATTATAGAGTCACTCACCGGCGACCGTTACGGGTCCCGCTGCAGCGCACTCCCACACTCACCGCCGCTGCCACTGCAGACACCGATGAGTGCAGGAGCCCGCAGCGCTGGGACGGCAACGTGCACCGAGGACGCCGCCCGCTCATCTTCAGCCTCCCGCAGCCATGCACCAGCCCGCCGGTCGCTGAAATTTTTGTATGGGACCGAAATCTGTGGCGATGCCCGGGGCTCGGTCGCTGAAAATTTTTGTATGGGACCGAAATCTGTGGCGATGCCCGGGGCTCGGTCGCTGAAAATTTTTGTATGGGACCGAAATCTGTGGCACCGCTTGAGGCTCGGTCACAGGGCTCGCGCCGGAGATTTTTTCTAGCTTGGGCTTGGCCTTGAGTTGCGACCGACGAATTTTGTGCATTTTCGTGCAACGAAATTCGTCGCTCGCAGCCCAAGGAACGCAATCCCTTGCGGGACCGTCCAGCGCCGCCGTGAAGTTTCGGCCGAGCCCCCGGGCTATCGCCGAGGCCCATAGGCGGAGAGCAAAAATTTCCGCGTTTTTATGTTTTGAGCGTGCGGATTCATGAGGGCTAGACTTTGTCCTCCTCCTGACCACAACACAGAAAGTGCCCAGGGGTCAAAACCTCTAGCGACTCAGGGTCCTCGTTTAACGGGCAAAGCGGTCTAGAGTTTAGACACGCCTCAATTTGAGCCATTAGGGTGCACATTTCTTCATAAGTGAGCCTGGTGTCGCCGATGACTCGTTTCATATGGTATTTTATGGATTTTATTCCGGCCTCCCATAGTCCTCCAAAATGCGGTGCTGAGGGGGGAATGAAGTGCCACTGCGTATGTTGTTCTAATAAGGCATCGTTGACCTCCTGCTTATACCCTTCATCTTTGAAAAGATTACTGAGTATTCTATTAGCTCCAACAAAGTTGGTTGCATTATCACTGTACAGATGTGCTACAGGTCCTCTCCTGCCTACAAATCTTCTGAATGCAGCAATGAAAGCTCGCGAGGTTAGATCTGTGACTACCTCAATGTGCACTGCTTTAGTGCTTAGGCATACAAAAAGTGATATGTAGCCTTTGTAGCTCCGATTTCCCCGACCACGAGCAACTAAAAGGTCGTAAGGTCCCGCGAAATCTACTCCCGTATGTGTGAAAGGAGGGTTGGAAGTTAGTCTTGCTGCTGGCAGCATCCCCATTAGTTGTTCAGCCATTTGCGCCTTGTACCTATGGCATTTGATACACTGATGTATATATCCCTTCACAGCTTTAGGGCCATTCATGATCCAAAATTTCTGTCGTATTATCTCAAGAGTAAGCGAGTTTCCTCCATGTAACGCCGTTTTATGCGCATGTTCGATTATAAGTGACACAAGCCTACCTTTATAGTAGTAGGTAGTATCACTGGGTGTTTTCGTTCAAATGTTACGGTGGTGTTTCCTGCCTGCCCACCTACTCGTAATATTTGGTTGCCATCTAGGAAAGGGTTTAGTGAGAGTAGTCTGCTTCTTTTATCAAGCTGTGCCCCCTTGCCGAGCTGGTCTATTTCTTCTCGGAAGTTGGCGATTTGTAGCAATTTTACGTATGGCACAAGGGCATCATCTAACTCTTTTACTGAGAGGGGGCCTCTACGCCGTTCATTTACCCTCAACCTCGTGTTCATTGTAAACCGATTTACATAGGCTGTAATCCGCTGTAATTTGCCTAGTGAAGAAACCCTTTCTAATAGGTTTTCGTAAATATCTCCAGTTTCTTGAATCGAAACATTTGCTTCTAGCTTTCTCTTCTCCAGCCTTATCGTTTCTGATAATTGATCTTGTAATCTTGTTTCTTCGGCATGATAGCTTATTTGCCTCATTTTCAGCCATTGAGGTCCCTCCCACCACAATGTTTGTGACTTCAACGCTGACGGGTAGATTCCTCTGGACGCGATATCTGCTGGATTGTCGCTAGATTTTACGTGGTGCCACCTAGTGGCGTCAAGTATGTCTTGAATCTGTGCCACCCGGTTGCCTACGAATGTCTTCCATTTGTGAGCATCTTCTCGTATCCAGGAAAGTACTATCGTGGAATCAGTCCATGCATAGCATTCTAAGTCCGGAATTTCCAGGCTTCGGCGTGTTTCCTTTGGCAGATTAGCTAGAAGTGTTGCACCACACAGTTCTAGGCGTGGGAGCGTGAGGGTACCTTTAAGTGGAGCAACTTTAGTTTTCGCGGTAATTAGAATTACGACTACGTCTTCATCGCTAACTGTTCTTAAATATATAACCGCGTTGTAGGCAGAATCTGAAGCATCGGAAAATTAATGTAATTGAGCCTTGGAAATATTGCTGGAGTATTTGATCCTTCGAGGGATCTCAATTCTCTCTAGAGAAGGGAGTTCAGCTTTGATTTTTGACCACTCGCTTAGCAGCTTTTCTGGTAAGAGTACGTCCCAATTGGACCCTTCCTTCCAAATTGCTTGTAAAAGTAACTTGATGTTGATTGTTACTGGGGCTAGTAACCCAATTGGATCGAATATTTTCGCGGCTTCAGCCAGTACCTGGCGCTTCGTATTCTCGTTGTACTCCGCTGTATGACTTACTCGTATTTTCAAGGTATCTGTTCTCGGATTCCATAGCAATCCGAGAGTTTTCAGACCTTTGTCCTGGTCTTATTCAAGTTCATCAAGGGATTCATGAAGCTTCTTGGGTATTGCTTTGAGAATTTCCTTACTGTTACTGCTCCATTTTCGAAGATTAAATCCACCTCCCTTTAGTAGGTTAATCAGTTGTTCGCTTGCTTGTATAGCTTGACTGGTGGTATCTGCTCCTGATACTACATCATCTACATAAGTGTCGTCCACGAGTATTTTTGCTGCAACAGGATACATGTCTTCATCGTCTCGTGCTAGCTGATGTAGTGTCCTGATTGCTAGAAATGGAGCGGCGGCTGTTCCGTAAGTTACAGTAGTTAGCTCATACTCTTGAATTGGTTTCCCAGGGGAGTCGCGCCATAAAATTCTTTGATAATCCTGGTCTCGTTCGTCTACCTTGATCTGACGGAACATCTTCTCTATATCTGCTGTAAATGCTACTTTATATTTCCTCCACCTCATGAGGATATGAGTAAGGTTTTGTTGTAGTTGCGGACCAGTCATCATTATGTCATTTAAGCTTTTAGTGGACTGCCGCTTTGCAGATGCGTGGAATACTACTCTCAGGGCCGTTGTAGTACTGTCTGCCTTTAGCACAGCATGATGAGGGAAGTAGTGGATTTTGCTCAAATTTTCCGTTGCAGGTACCATGTGTCCCAATTTTATGTACTCGTTAATAAAGCTTTTATACATGGTTTCGAACACAGTATCAGTTTTGAATTTTCTCTCCATCTGGAATAACCTGGCTAGCGCCAATTCACGAGTATCATATAGTTCTTCGATTTTCTCAGGATCCTCCTTGAACGGTATGCGCACGGTGTAGCGTCCATCTGGATGCCTCTGATGGGTAGTTCTGAAATGACGTTCACAAGCTGCATCTTCACTTGTTACAACCCTCTCTGATTCTGTTTCTTCCAACTCCCAAAACCTTTTCAAATCGTTGTGTAGGTCTATTTCCGAGATAAAACAAGAGCTCCGTTGATTTGTTTGTGTCCTTACTTCTCCTGACAGGATCCACCCCAGCTCTGTTTTCTGTGCTAGGGTACCAGTTGGCTGACTACGTAGTACCTCGTCAAGCAGGATTTTACCATAGATGTCCGCGCCTAAAATCAAGTCCACTCGTCCTGGCAGGGCATACTCTGGATCTGCTAGCAGAATTTCCTGATGGTGACTCCAGCTGGTGTTAAGCTCCACCTTTCCTGCTGGTAGTAACTTCGTGAGTCTCTTCAAGACAAATGCAGTTGTTGTTAGCTCAAACTCAGATTGGAATCTTGGCTTAATAGTCAAGTCAACGCATGAATGAATTCCGTCTGTTTTTGTCATTCCGATTCCTGATACTTGTGCGTAAGTTCCTTGTTTTTTCAGTCTAAGTCGTTGAGCAGCATCTTCGGTAATGAAAGATGCTTGTGAGCCCTGATCTACTAGTGCTCTTAGATTAAGCATCCTTCCGAGTTCTCCAACAACTGACACTACGGCTGTGGGTAGCAAAATGTTTACTCCTTGAGTGCAATTTGCTGTGTGTGTTTTTACTTCTGTAGTCACACTGGATGGCTTTTTTTCCAAGGGTTTATTAGTCGGTTCTCTCGGCTTGGCTGTTTGATGAAGTAAAGTATGGTGCCTTTTCCCACAAAGCTTGCAGGTTTTCCAGCTTTTGCAATCTTTCACAAAATGTCCCTTCACTAAACAATTTTCACATAGTTTAGATTTTCGCACTATGTCACTTCGTTGTTGTACCGTCAGGTTTGCGAACTCTGTGCATGTACAGTAGGTGATCAATGAATTAGAAACACTTGAAAATTTTAACACAGTTTCAATTTATAATTGCAATATGCGTTTAGGATGAAGTCTGATAAAAAAGAGTTTCGCATGAAACAATTAAGGGGATCTCCCACATTTGTTAGGCAAGTAAATTTTATAACATCCTTCCTAGAAAGGGTAAAAAGGAGGTATAAAAAGGGTATGAAAAAGACGATTTCAGCTAAAGTGCTGTCGTTTACATTAAGGAAGTTATCGAGTGACGTTGTTATAGAGGGGATAAGGTGTTTTTGTAGAAAATAATAAACAGTAAGTGTTAAGAAAGTATTCTGCCAGTGAAGTGCGAAGAAACAAAGTGAAAAAGTATGAATTTAAGGTGTATATGAATTTTTTTTCTGAACCTGTGAATTTTTCATAGTGGGACGGCGAAAAGACATAACGAGTGGGAAAAAAATCGAGATTGCAACATGGTTAAGATTGCAAAAGTTTTCTATTCGGGAAATAGCTAGGAGAACTGAAGTTTCGGCGGCCACCGTGAGCAGAATTTCAAAAAATATTGAAGTTGGCTTGTCTCCCCGTCATAATAAACGGGAAAACTGTAAGAGCAGAAGGAAAACCTCTGCCAGAACTGACTGGGAAATTATTCAGAAGGGTGCACAACAACGCGGGGCACCAGTACGCGTACTTACTAGAGAGCTGCATGAACACGGAGTGAATATATCAGCGGTGACAGTCAGAAGAAGATTTTATGAGGCCTCACTAAAATGCAAGCGGCCTGCAAAGAAGCCGAAAGTAACGGAAAAAATGAAGAAGAAGCGATTAATTTGGGCTAAACTTCATCAAAACTTAACCATTGATGATTGGAGAAAGGTGATTAAAAATTGGAATATTAGGGTTCAGTGTTGACCCGTATGTTTGTCAAAAATACCGATTTTTCACTTTTTTTAATTTCTTTTTTTTTATTTCGGTCATCTTCAGTGATGAATGCCGCTTAGAAGCTGTCATGGAAGCAGTTTATTTTGTTAGACGAACACCCAATGAGCGTTTTCAAGAAGACTGACTCGTCAGAACGATCAAACATCCACCGGCAACAATGATTTGGAGTTGCATTACTGGAGAAGGTCTCGGTCCTCCTTATTTCGTCGAGGGAACGCTACGCTCGGAACAATACAAATGTGTCCTGGAAACGGTCCTTCTTCCTTATATGGACTCTCTATCTTCTGGCAGATCCTCCTACACGTTTATGCAGGACGGCGCACCATGCCACACCACAAGATCCGTTAATGATTTTTTCATTTCAAAAAATATTAATGTTCTTCCTTAGCCAGGCAATTCTCCAGATCTCAGTCGTATTGAGAACTGCTGGGCCTTCCTAAAATCTAAAGTATACTCGAGGTCAAATAATACCATTCAAATTTTGAAAAATAATATCGAAGATATATGGAATAATGGCGCTGAAATTAAGGAAATGATCATCAGTTGTTTTGGAAATATGCCAAACAGAATAAAAGAAGTAATTAAAGCTAAGGGGGGCAACGAAATATTAAATTTTTATTCACTATGTACACAAGATGGAGCTGAATAATAAATATGCAGTGCAAATTTTACATAATTTTTACTTATTTCCTTAAATTTCCAGAAATACCCAAAAACTTTAAAAAAAATTGATTCATTCAATTCATTCATTCAATTCATTGATCACCTACTGTATATATGGAATGATCTGCTTTGCAATATATGCACGAACGAGTGATTTGACCATGGTGTCCTAATGTGGCTTTCCATTTACCTTCCTCATTAGTATTCATGCGTTTCTTTCCTGTCAGTGCTTCCAGACCCTGGAAGCGATTCTCTATGAACTCCAAGAAGGCCTTCAGAGATTGCACTTCTCTGGGATTTGTTAAAGATAGCTCATATAGCCGATGTGTCTCTCTGTCGAGTTTCTGTGTCAATATGCATAGTAAAAGTGGATCCCATTGACTTGTCGCTATTCCTATATTATTTATAGCTAACAAGCATTCCGTCGTAGTATCGTGCAATCTTTTAAGCCCCTCAGCAGACTCTTGAGTTAATTCCGGCTGATTGAGCAACACCCTAACTTGTGCGGCTACTAGTAGTCGTTGATTGTCAAATCTCTTGTTAAGTGTCTCCCAGGCTGCTTCATAGTTTTCGTTAGTCGTTTGAAGGTTCCTCGCCAGCTTTGCCGGTTCTCCAGTCAGATTAGTTTTTAGATAGAATAATTTCTCTACCGGCGCTATCTTCCTGTCCTTATGGATTATTTCGGTGAAGAGATCTTTAAAGGACTGCCACTTCAAATAATCTCCTCCAAACACCGGGATGTTTATTCGAGGCAGCTTGATTTTTGAATCCGCATGAGTTATGTTTTCTTCCTTACTGCGTTGATCTACGGCAGTTTTCCCTTTTAACAACTCATGTCTTTCTTGTAACTTTATAATTAAGTCCTGATATACATCTTCCATTTCGTCGAATTCTTCCAGGTACTCCTCAATTGTGGTATCTTTAGTTGTCATTAATTCTTCGTGGACCCCAAGGAATCGCGTCCAATATTCGTTTAGTAACTTTGTTTTCTCGACGCAATATATTTGCGATGTCTGGGTCGGTAATTCTTTTTCGAATTTCGCCAGGGCTCTCTTCAGCGCTGCTGCAACTATATTGTATTTGCGTAGTATGGGGTCATCGTCTTCCTTGTCTTTAGCTGCTGCTTGATATGGCTTGCTCCAAATGAGCTCCAATAAGCCTTTTGTTTTAGCGTATAATTCGCTAACTTCCTTGTAGAAGTTCTCTACAAAATAGGGGCTCTCTGGCTGTATGCTTTTGTATTCTAAGATCTCCTTATTTCTTAGCTGAAAGGTTTCCCACAATTCCTCTAGGTCCTTTAGCCTCGCCTCAGCGTACTCTTTCGTTTTCCTTTTTGCAGCATCCTTCTTCGTGTTGACCAGTAACTTGTGAATGTTCAACGCATTTTCCTTTTGCTCCTTTACCAAGCTGTCCAAATGGTCACCTTTTGTCGCCATTCTGCTCTGGGTCTGCTTTGGCCTATGCTAGTTTCAGGCACTTAACTTCTCCAGTTGATGCTAGCTCTCTGTATCCAAGGGTTGTCCTGGGTCCAAGTATCGCAGTATAGACGTCCACTACCTCTCGGTAATTGATAATTAGTGTCGAAGATGATCGCTGATGGGATTTAATTAGCTGGCTAGGGACACTGGTTCCTTAGCTAATGTAAATAAACAGAGCCTCTGGACACTATGTTCCAGGGGATGATGACCAAAAACTCTGAGCCTTACACGGAAACAGAGAAATTTGCCGACTATGGACACTATGTTCCACACCTTATTTGGTACCTGTAGAGTATTATCTCCACAGTTGCTAGTTCTTCTGAAGACACTTAGTTCTACAGAAGGCGCTCGAAGGACCAATGACTGCACTGAGGTGGATAGAAACAGAATCCGTAATGTTGTGACAAGCACTGCCTCTTTCTTTATTCCTATCGTAATTTATACAAAAATTTGCTTAACCTATACAATCAATCAATAAAATAAAATTAAATGTCAACAAATTAATAAAATCAACATAGACAAGATTCATTCACCCCGCAGTCATATGCTGTGTTAGCTCAGCACCTTTTGGCTGTGACACAATTCGGTCAGGTGAATGCACCTTGTTTGCGTAGTAAGCTAATTCGTCCGTCGGCGTCTTGGAGTTATTTGATTGTGCATGCATAAACAATTGCATTTGAAGTAAAGTCTACTTTGTTGTCGGATGCGTATTTCCTCATAAAATTCCCATTTATGCAGGAAGTTTATGACTTTTAAGGCTGTACAATGTTTGTTTTGGAAATAAATTACAGCTTTCCTGGTAAACGTTTAGGATTAATGACATCATTAATATTTAAAGAAATTACATTGTTACGTTTTATGGCAGTTTTAAATAACTTTGACTCACTCAGTGTTTAGTACCTACTATATCACATCCAGGTATTTACAAATGATGGTTATTGACTTTGATGTTTATGACACCTAATTAATATTATGATAATTACTTGAGGTAAGGAACTATTGTAATTGTTTGTGTGTTTAAAGGCATAAGTTACAGGTAGGTGAAAGTAACGAAAATTTTAGCTATTTAAAGGGAAGATTCTATGCGAATTGATCAATCTCTATTTTGATAGAAAAGAAGAAACACATGAATTATTGGAAAATTTTAATTTAATAGTATAATAAGAAAATTACAACAACTTTCAAGTGCGGTTATTTCGTTTAGCGAGTTGTTATAGAAATTTATTTTGTATATGTATATGCTACGAAGAAATCAACATGCAGATTTTGAATTCGGAGGTGTATAAAATAATTCGTGATAACAATGTTACGCAATATCTGGAGTTTGTTCGTCTTATAGAAAATATATACAATATGAAAATATTGAACGAAGAAAAATTTCGGCGATTGTTTCGGAGTTTCAAGAAAATGTGGCAACTTATTACTAGAAACGCGCAGAAGTTTGAACAACTGAGTCGTGGTTTAATACAGCAATGGAATTCAATGCTGAAGAAATAACATCGTCCGTGTCACCTCAACCATCAACTTCTACATTTGCGACGCCTTCAACATCAACAGCGGAATTTTCTGCATCAATATTGGAGCCTTCTACATCATCCGGCAGGGGAAGACCAGCTAAATCCTTGGATCAGTGCGTAGAAAGGACCAAAAAGCGAAAACTTAGAGAGCGTAATGAAGATTTATCAACGGAACTAATAACGAATCACTTTGCCAACGATATCAGTCCGAGAAATTAATGAAAAAAGCCTTGATTGTAAAAGCTGTTGATGAAGCTAGTCCAAACCGCGTGAACAGAATGGAGGAAAGTATTTCCACCCCAAAAGATCAGCCACAGAAATTCACTCCAGAGGAAGCATTGTCTTTGTTTTTAGACTTGGGGCTGTCTAAAGATAAGTACAAATTGCTTAGAAATGAATTGAAGAAAAGAAACCACGATGCTTTACCAAGCTAAAACAAAATTGCCACAGCAAAAAAGGAGAGTTTGCCTGAAATTCTGCAGACTACCGAAACTTCCGCTTCGGTGCCTCGTCAGAATTTGCTTGATGCAACTGCTAACAGAATTTTAAAGATAAAATCAGAGGATGAAATCGAGACCTTAGATGACACCACTTTAGTGTTAGTGAGTAAATGGGGATGCGATGGATCTTCGGGGCAAAGCGAAAACAAGCAAAAAATGTCTGGCAATTATGACGAAAATGTGACAGACGCCAATTTATTCGTAATATCATTAGTCCCTCTTCGTTTAAAATGCAGTACTTCGGAAAACTTATTATGGAAAAATCTTCGCCCATCATCTGCACACTTTTGTAGACATTGGAAATTTCAATATTTAAAGGAAACAAAAGAATTGGTTCAAAGTGAAATTGAATTAGTAAAGCAAGAAATAAATTCTTTACTGCCGACAAAATGCTTACTTAACGGCAAAGAAATAGAAGTAATTCACAGTCCTCACTTTACAATGTATAATGGTAGAGTAGCGCAATTTTTAACAGACACAAAATCATCGGCAACTTGCACTATTTGCCAAAAAAATCCAAGAGATTTACAAACTACTGAGGAAGAATGTGGTGTTGAAGAAAATTACCAATACGGGCTTTCACCTCTTCATGCAAGAATTCGATTTATGGAATTTGTACTGCACATGAGTTATGATTTGAGTTTCGCTGATGAGGGTGTACGAAATAACCCAGTTTATAAGTAAAAGAGACTGGAAGAGAAATACATAATACAACAAGAGTTCAGACGACAACTTGGTTTAAGGGCAGGTTCTCCTTTAAAATTTTGAAATTTTCGATTTTTTTTTTTTTTTGATTTTCTTCAAGAACAGTGTTTCAAGAATATTGTTTTCCAATTTCATGCCGATCCGAGCAGTAGAACCGATTCTACAGCTCGTTGAACGCATCGGATGTCCCCATACGAATCAGTCAAAATTTCATTTTTGGTCCGCCATTTTGGATCCACCATTTTGAATTTTAAAAAAAGAATTCCAGATTCGGATTCCGCAACTCAAAAAACATTAAGAACTATAGTTTTGTTATAAAAATCGAAACGGAATTTGAATTATATTCACCGAACTCAACGAAAAATGTAGTACGAATCACGAAAAATGAACCGAAACTTTAAAGACGATTTACGGAAATTCAATTTTTTGAAACTTTGCGTCAAATTTTTCCGAAAACGACTAAACCGATTTACTTCAAGTTAGCTGCATTCGAAAGTAAAAATTTTTGAAAGGGGTTTATACCAACAAAATATGAAAAATTAGTATGTTAACTATTTTTTACAAGCAATAATTCATGAAAAAAAAGCCTTAAAAAAGCACTTATTTTGTGAGCGCTCGCCATTTTGTCAATTTTGAACTTTTTGAAAATATGTTAGGTATAACCCCCTTTCAATTTAATGTAGAATGACCTACAATTTTGATTTTTTGATTTTAGATCGATGTCGACCCAGGATCGCGGCAAGAAGTTGGCAATGTTTTTCAAACACGCTCTACGCGGAAGCCCATCACAGCCGCCATTTTTTTTTTTTTTTTGGAAAAAAATCTGAAAGTACGCATAAATGTACAATAAAAAAATATACAAAACAGAATTTTTATACCTTTTTTCATTTTCCTAAAAAAAATTGCCAAAGTGTATCTACTTTTTCGTCAATCAAAGGAGAACCTTCCCTTAATTATTTATAGACCTAAGCAAGGATTTGGAAGTTCGAATAATGGCAACACAGCGGGGAAGTTTTTTGAATACCCGGACATAACAGCGGATATTACCAAAGTGGACGTGGAAGTTATAAGGAGATTTAAGACCATATTAAATGTTCGTTCTTGTGGTCTTCCCATCAACGCCGAGAAATTTGGAATATATGCAGCACAAACAGAAGAACTATTAGGGGTACCGGTTAATTCGTGCGGTTTTTTTTTCGAAAATTGAAGCTTCATTGTGAAAAAATGGTTACAAATTTACTATTCGAAGTATTGTCCATCGCTAGCTATAACCTTTTCCCATTTTTCTGGTAATTCACGAATACCCTTTCCGAAAAATTCGGCCGGCTTCTCCGCTATCCACGAAACGATCCAATTTTTGACTTCTTCATAATTGGAGAAGTGCTGGTCAGCCAGGCCATGTTGCATTGATCGGAAGAGATAGTAATCGGATGGCGCAAGGTCTGGACTATACAGCGGGTGGGGTAGGACATCCCATTTGAGCCTTTCAAGGTAGGTTTTGACGACCTGTGCAACATGTGGCCGAGCATTGTCCTGTTGCAAAATTACCTTGCTGTGCCTTTGTTCATATTCCGGCCGTTTTTCGCGCAGTGCTCGGCTCAAACGCATCAATTGTCGTCGGTAGACTTCCCCTGTGATCGTTTCATTCGGTTGCAACAGCTCATAATAGATCACACCCAGCTGGTCCCACCAAATACACAGCATAACCTTCAGGCCATGAATATTCTGAACTGCCGTCGATGATGATGCATGGCCGGGGTATCCATACGTTGCCCGACGTTTTGGATTATCGTAATGCACCCACTTTTCATCGCCAGTGACAATTCGATGCAAAAAACTTTTTCTTTTGTGCCGTTGAAGCAGTTGTTCACACGCGAAAAATCGGCGTTCGACGTCTCTTGGCTTCAATTCATGCGGCACCCAATGGCCTACCTTCCGGATCATTCCCATTGCTTTTAGACGATCGGAAATGGTTTGTTGAGCGACGCCAAGTGATTTTGCAAGTTCTTCTTGCGTTTGGGATGGATCTTGGTCGAGCAGTGTCTCCAATTCGTGGTCTTCAAACTTTTTTGGCTGTCCGGGCCGTTCATCGTCCTCCAAGTCAAAATTGCCACTTTTAAACCGTGCAAACCACTTCTGGCACGTACGCTCAGCTAGAGCATGCACACCATACACTTCCACCAAAATACGATAACTTTCGGCAGCCTTTTTCTTCATATTGAAGTAATGAAGAAGTACTCCCCGCAAAAACACTTTATTCGGCACAAAATTCGACATTTTCAGAGTAAAAAAAAGTATTGTTGTTTACGCTTCAGCTAAATAACACATACTGATTCTGAAACTATATGACAGTAGCTTTCCAACACATATTTGGAAAGGTGAATCACTGGAATATAAAACAAGTTACGCCATCTGTTACAAAACCGCACGAATTAACCGGTACCCCTAATACTAAATGAGAAATATGCATGGAGACCATTGACAGCAACAGTCCACAAAGTTTTAAGGCATGGAAAAAATATAATACTTCCTGTATTTTTCCAATTGGGGAGCTATCTGAAGGAGCCGAGGAAGCCAAAAATAAAGATTACAAGCACTACTTAATTTGCGAAACTACCATTAGCATCAAAATGAGTCTAATTCTCAAAATAGTATATTATGAAATATTATGCCATTTGATTTGATTTGTATAAAGCTACTAATTCTGATGTGTTCATTCACATCCTAGTCTAACTTAAAGGTAATAAATAATAATAGTTTGTAGAACCCTGCACATTGCATATAAGGTGACTTGCATGAATTATGTAAAAGTAAAATATTAGCATTCTTAATCAAATTCAATTCAGAAGTTTCACTGATAACACATTTATTATAATTTATATATTTTTTTAATCATTGTCCTCCATTGGTAACATAGCATAGCAAAACGTTTGGGTTAGCACATCAACTATTCTGATCATGCCGTCTTTTTCCGATAAACTCTAATGACTCTACCACAAGCCCATTTACATGAAGTTAAATTTTCGTCCCTGAGCAGAACAAGATCACCGATTTTAAAATTTTTAGAAGCGTGGAGCTACTTAGGACGCTGTTGTAGCCTAAATAAATATTCCCTACTCCAGGCCTTCCAAAAATCCTGTTTGATTTTTGCATGAAGTTCCAACGATTAAGGTTCGTTATCCTTATAGATGAGAAATCTTTTATAACAAAGAATTACCTATTAAGAAATTCCCAGGGGTGAGCATTCGCACATCAGTCGCATCAATGCTGAGGGGGAACATAGATTTTGAATAAGGCACGCCTCTATTTGAGTGACAAAGGCGGACATTTCTTCAAATGTCAATTTAACATTTCCAACAATGCGTTTCAGATGATAGTTAACTGACTTAACTGCAGCCTCCCATAACCCACCAAAATGAGGAGAAGCCGGCGGAATGAAGTGCCAGTGGGTTCCGTCAATACCTACAATCTTGAGGGTCTACTACCTTTATCATGATCCAATTTATTTTTAGCTCCCTTAACATTTGTGCCATTATCTGAATAAAGATGGAGAGGACGATCACGCTGTGCTACAAATCTCCTAAACGCTCCTAAAAACGCATCAGTAGTCAAATCGCCAACCACTTTCGCATGTATAGCCTTTGTGCTCAAGCACACAAAAATGGCGAAATATACCTTATATGTTCCACAACCTCGAGTTCGAGAAATGCTCAAAGTAAATGGACCGGTGTAATCCACTCCCGTATGGGTGAACGGACACGAGACATTTACTCTGGGTTAGGGTCGTGATCCCATTAATTCAGTCCAAGTTTTGCAGGTTTGTTTAAAACATGTAATACATTTGTTAATTCTTTTTACGTTGTTCCACATATGATCCATACTATGTTTCCCAAAAAGGCAAGAGTCAGCGTAGGTCCGCCATGTAAACATGCAGCGTGAGCATGTCTAACAAGAAGTGCAGTTAAATGACTATGAGCATCCAAAATTATAGAGTGCTGCTCATCAAAGGGCATCGATGCATTCTGCAATCTACCTCCCATGCGCAAGACACCAACATCGTCTAACAATTGATTGAAAGAGATAATTTTACTGGTTTTAGTTATCAGGTTTCCGGCCAGTAAGCATTTAATTTCATCAGAAAAGGCTTTTGCCTGCTCATACTTAATCCAAAATTCACGTGCTACTTTAAATTCTTCGGGCGTAACATGTGAAGAAAGCTGAAAATTCTAATTTTAACATGTTTTACTGATCTGTTTCAAAAAAAATGTCACCTTTAGTAGTCTTGGGAATGAAGAAAATCTTTCCAAAATATTGAGATGATCCTTATCGTTACATATGAGAGTAAGAACGACCCTTGAAGTTTTCAACTCAAATTCATCAGGTCTCGTTTCAGGATCTATCAAATTTGTGAATCGATATGGCGAGCATGAAATATGTTTTGACAACCAATTAGGCCCTCGCCACCACAATTCGTATTCCGGCAATTCTCCCTTTTGAAACCCACGGATGCGCCGGGTTATCTGCGGAAAAAACATGTCCCAATTTTACAGTACCAACATTTGCAATAATTTCTTAAATCCGGTTACTGAAGAAAGATTTAAAACTATTAAGTTGTTGAGTTATCCAAGAAAGTACCATGGTTGTAATAACTCTAAAACACGAGGTTTTACTCAAAACGTTTATTATTAAACTAGTGGCTAACAAATGTGTACCCGTTGATAGGCATCCGGCAAATAGGCTGATAGAACAGTTGGCTTGTACTGAGCCGTACTTAGTCACAAGTTTAACTGTATATTTGAATATGTGCTAGTTACTCGAATAGCTAATTTATTGTTAGTTTATATAAGCTAGTCTTACCAGATATATTACAATGGTAGACTCTGTCCACAAAAAAAATGGATTCCTCAGAGCATGACAAATATGGTCGAAACTTTTTAATAAGCTTACAAAGTAAGACTGCTCCAGAAAGTTCTAAGCGAGGGAGACTTATAGGATTCAAAGGAGCAACCTTTGTTTTTGCGCTAATGAGAAGAGTCGAGACAGAAAGATTAACTTCACAGCGAACATATAATGCTGCTGCGTATGCGCGTTCTAATGCATCACAGAACCCGTGGATCTGAATACTGCAAAAAAGCTCCACACCTAAAAATCGAGGAATCGATATATTCTTTATTTGAGACAGTTTGTCCAAATAGTTAATCCACCTTACAGAAGGATCTGCCGGAAGGGGCTCATCCCAACCCAAAGCTCTTTGCCACAACACCTGCAAAAAAATCGTTGCTGATATAATTATAGGAGATAAGCAATCGAGAGAGTCATACAAGTGAGCAATAGTTGATAGTGCTTTTCGTTTTGTGAATGGAGCTTCAGTGTTGCTTACGTTAACATTATAAGGAAATGAATTATTAGCGGCAAGCTTGAGTCGGGTATACCATCAAGTAACCTCACATCATTTGAAGCCCATTTTCATAAGTCAAATTTTCCAGCCTTTAATATATCATCAACCCGATCACGAATCTTGAGGGCCTCCTCTAGAGTATCACCACCAGACAACACGTC
This sequence comes from Tolmerus cingulatus, assembly GCA_959613345.1. Lineage (NCBI taxonomy): Eukaryota > Metazoa > Arthropoda > Insecta > Diptera > Asilidae > Tolmerus > Tolmerus cingulatus. Next base: position 629,965 of record OY390709.1, on the reverse strand, counting down.
GTCCATATAAACATTATATAGCAAGGCCTTGGCTCCCAATGGAAAATTTTGAGCTTCATCATCAGCCAATTGTTGAATAGTCCGCAGAGCAAAAAAAAAGGGAGCTTCAAACACCAAACGTGACTGTCAACAACCTAAAATTCCGCATAGACTGATGAGAAGAGGGTCGCCAAAGAATCCTCTGAAAATCACACTTATCGGAGTAAAGGAGTATCTGTCGGTACATTCGGGCGTCATCTGCCGTAAACACAAATCTTGTTTGACGCCATTCAGTCAATAAGAGGGAAATGTCTTTCTGAAGAGCTGGTCCCGAGAGTAACAAATCATTAAGGGAGACCCCATTGGATGGTCTACAACTGGCATCAAACACAACTCTGGTTTTGCTGGTTAAACTGTCGGTTTTAAAAACCGCATGGTGAGGAATATAATAAGTTTCATCTGTTATATTCGGAATTTCTGAGAATGTTATTTCCTCCATTTGGTCATTGTCCAAATATTCTTGTATGCTTTCATTATAATCTTTCTCCAAAGTAGAATTTGATATAAGACGTTGCTCCAAACACTGATATCGATTTAATGCAATATCACTAGACGTCGTGAATTACGTGCGGAATCAAAGGGCAACCTTACACACATATCGTCCGTCAGAACGGCGATTATGGGTCCTTGCAAAATGCTTCTCGCAATACTCATCCTTAGGTGAACGGGCCTCAGGGAAACTCACCTCCTCAACCTCCAAAAACTTCTTTAGGGTTTCATCAGAAACCGCCTTTACTTGACTACATAATGTCACAGAGGAGTTGCAAGTATGCTTGGAACTGGAAAGGTACGAGTCTGTAGGAATTTCTCCAAATACGATCCAACCAAAGGATGTGTTTTAGGCTATTGGCATACTAGATCCTCCCCTTGCTATACCCTTCTGAATCGTTTTACCATAAACTGAAGCATCAAGAATTATATCAATTTTCCCAGATTAACGAAAAGATGGTTCTGCAAGAGGCAAAGCATGAAGATTGGTCCATTCAGTTTCACAAATATTCCTCGAAGGTAATAAGTCTGTGAGTGCATTGAGAATATTCGCTCTTAACTCAAGAACTGGGGTTTCATGTGCATGATGCTGCATTGTTATAAAGACTCTTCCTCGAGACCTGGCATGTACGGTATTTCTGATGCCAGTAGCAAGAGTCGAATCCTTAAATGTGTTCAATCCTAAAAATTTCTATTAGTATCGAATGTTGCCTCCGACCCAAGATCTACTAAAGCTCGAAATATATGGGTTTCTCATCTTGTTGATTGTGTTTTCACAAACATAGTAGCCAACAAAATCTGTCGTTGCTTGTGAGAAAAATATGTTTTAACAGGGGAAGACTCCTCTTGAACGAAATTATGAGATTTAGAGGTCTTAGAAGACACAGAACTTGTAGGCATAGCCCGAATTGTTTCAACCTTTGTTGAAGTGATAGCTAAAGATTGATCGCTTTGACCAGAAGGATTATGGAGTAAGGTATTATGTTTTCGCTGGCAAACCCTACATGTTTGCTGAGATACACAATTAGTTACAGTGTGAGATTGAGCCAAACAATTGGAACAAAGGGTGTTTGATCTGACAACTTGCCATCATTCCTGAGGAGTCATTTTTTTAAACTTGAAACAATCCTTCAACGAATGGGAGTCTTTACACAAAGCGCATTTAAATTTAGTGCTGTGGTAGGAATTAGTCTTACCCATATTTGAACGAGCAACAATCCTGTGAGACCGTGACGGAATAGTTTCAAGTGACCTAAATCTCGCTTCAAGAAAATTTAACAACTCGTATAAGTTAGGAAGAGATGTGTTGGAGCCTGCTGCTCCCACAGCTGTCGAGTCTCAAGAGGCAATCGATCAACCATTAAATACAGCATGATAGGGTCCCACTCTTTTGTATTTATACCTAAATTTTTTAATGAAGCTAGACATTCACTCATTCTATTAAGCAACTTTCGAATATGATCGCTATTCTCTACTTGTACATGTGGCTGTGAAAAGAGAATCTTCAAGTTACTATTTACCAAAGCACGAGTGTTTTGAAATCTTTTGCATAATATATTCCATGCTGTTTGGTAATTGTCGTTTGTAATAGTTAGATGTCTTATAAGGTTTTCCGCCTCACTAGTTAGACATGACCGCAAGTAATGCATTTGTTGAACTGCTAGCAAACCTTGTTTTTCATGAATCATACATTTGAACAGATCATAAAAGGACGGCCAAGAAGTATACTCGAAAGAAAATTTTGGGATCGTGATCTGAGGCAACTTAATGTCTTTACAAATAGAGTGATTATTCAACACATCAGTGTCTATTAGCACAGCGTTTGCCGTATCAAAATTCAATTTTGAACTATTTGCATTGGGAGTCACGGAGTTAGACTGTTCAGGTTTAATACTTGAACTGGGCTTCAAGGCACCCACAACTTGCTGTTCAGCAAAACAAGATGAAGTGAGACTATCATGGATATAATTCAGTATTCTAACATATTCGTAATATAAATCTGCAAAATTATCACATGTTTCAGTAAAATTACCTTGTGAATCTGTGTCTTAATTACTAATGTTGGGATCTTGAAATCATTTGCCTGGAATTCATTGCCCATGGTGGTCAACACAGTAATTCTACCCTGAATGTGGCCAATCTTCGACAATCTCTCCTTGGGAGTCTTCTTAAAATTAGCCACGAAGCTCTCAACCTGCCCGAATATCCCATTTTGAATTTTAATGAGCTCCTCCATAGTGGTCATGATATATACAATATCTGTCAGGTTTTTAGGGAAATATTAGTATAGCACAATATTTTATCAAAGGCGGGCATAAATAATATATCTCACAAGAGGAAAGGGTCAAACAGAATGCACTATAAGTAACACGACTACATTAAACGGGTACAACCCGACAATATATATGCTGAAGTCGGTTTAAAACCAACGTTCTGCTAAGGGAATGAAATTATAGTTGGCTTTTAACGTATTACTCTGCATAAAAATCACTTAAATCAGCTGACGAACACAATTGGAAAACAATTACTGATTCCACAAAAGTGAGGCCATGTGCACATTTCACTGTAAGTGCATCACAGTGCACACATTTGCAATTGCATGTTTCGATAACGCCAGCAACGGGAGAACAATCTCTTTCCAAATGAGAAAAATTCTGAACTATTCAGAACTTTTGGGAACAAAACAACCACGGAATGAATTTTAATTAAGCACGCAAAAAAACACACAAATCAATCAATGACACCATGGAAGCACCGATATAATGAAAAAAAAAAAAACATATCCAGAATCCTACTTACCAGAGTAATGACGAAGAAATCCGGCGCTCGAAGGACCAAAATTCATTATGTCCGGGTGAGTTGAGGATAAATAAGGGATCCGAGGGGGGGGGGGGGGGGGGGGGGGGTAACTCTTGCACTTTATTGATTCTATAGTTTATAATTAAATTGGAACTTGCTGTTGACTTGACTTCCTTGTAGTGTCTTCTTATTCGATTTTTACTAGACCATTTAAGAACGAGAAATTTATAATATTATATATATACTATTAATAAATTATATAATATTAATAAAACAAATGCTTTTATAAAATCTTTTTCTATAAATATATTATTTTTATATTTTTATCAATATGCATTATACCTAGTATATAAAAAGGAAATTTTAATATTTCCTTTTTGTTTAAGAAGTGTTATTTGATAAAATATTTTTATATTTGAGAAATATATCTGAAAAAGATAAAGCATATTGTGCTATCATGTAAATATATAAAATCGAAAGTTTGTTTGTTTGTTTGTTTGTTTGTTTGTTTGTTTGTTTGTTTGTTTGTTGCTCAATCACGCCTAAATGCCGAGTTCGATCATTTTCATTTTTTGGGTGAAGGTACTACATATTCCGGCCCAACATATAGGTTATTTTTTATTCGCGAGTTTCAAAATGGCGGACCCACGATGGCGGTCAGAAATTGAAAATATCGAGCGATTTCCATGAAACTTGGTATTTGGGTGCTTTTGGATGTCTTTATTGCGAATCTACGTTCGAAGTTTGGAAATTCAAAATGGAGGAATCAATATGGCGACTAAAATGTTTGAACACTAGGTAATCCATCACTCCTAAACGGTGGATCCAATCATTTTCATTTTTTGGATAAAGGTACTACATGTTGCGGCCCAACATATGGGCTTATTTTTATTCATGATTTTCAAAATGGCGGACCCACGAAGGCGGTCCAAATTTGAAAATATCAACGGATTGGCATGGAAATTGGTATTTGGGGGTTTTTAGTTGTCCTTATTGCGAATCTATTTTCGAAATTTGGAAATTCAAGATGGCAGATTCAATATGGCGGTCAAAATTTTGGTAGATCGGGTGAAACCGGGTAGCTCATCACGCCTATGTAGACGCTGGATCCGAGCTTATTCATTTTTTGGGTGAAAGTACCACATATTCTGGCCCAAAATAAAGGCTACTTTTTATTCACGAATTTCAAAATGGTGGACCTGAGATGATGGCAAAAATTTGAAAATGTGGAAGGACTGCCATAAAATTGTTGTTTGGGGGATTTTGGATACCCTTTTTGCGAATCTATGTTCGAAATTTGCACTGAGAGGTAGCGGATTCAATATGGCGTAGACGAATTTTGGAACTTCAGGGAATTTAAATGAAAAGTAGTACTATGGATATTTTGAGGTAATTTCGAATTTACTACCAAAGTTTGAAAATTCAAAATGGCGGACCCTACACTGTGACGCAAATTTGTGTACACTGGGTGAAACCGGGTAACCTATAACGCCTGAATATTGGATCGGACTATATTTATTGTTGGGGTGAAATTACTTCATATTGCGGCCTAGCATATGTATAGGCTGCCTTTTATTCGCTAATTTCAAAATGACGGAACCAAGACGGTGGCCAAAAATGTTAAATAGTAAGGGATTGACGTGAAAAGTGGTATTCGGGGGTTTTAGATTTTCTTATTGCGGATACATATTCGAAACGTGCAAATTCAAGATGGCGGATCTAATATGGCGCCCGAAAGTTTTATGCACGGGGTAAATCCGGGCAACCCATCACGCCTAAACGGTGGATCCGATCATATTCATTTTTTAAGTTAGATACACATATTCCGGTCCAACAAATGGGTTACTATTTTTGCAAGTTTGAAAAGTAGCAGATCCAAGATGGCACTCTAAAATTGAAAATATCAATGGATTGGCAGGAAAAGTGGTATTTTAGGGGTTTTTAGTTGTCCTTATTGCGGACCCAATACGGTGCGCGGCCAAAATATTCGTACACCGGGTGAAAGCGGGTAACCCAGCTACTATATAAAGGGTTTTCCAATAAGGACTTGACAACTTTTTTTCAAAATAAAATGCAAGCCATTTGAGATATTTCAAAAACTTTACTATCGGGTTACCGCGGGCACGTTTGCAGCGGTCGATTCGTTGGACCCAATTTTCGATGACTTGGCCACACATTTCGGCCGAAACGGCTGCTATTTCGCGTTCAATGTTGGCTCTGAGCTCTTCCAACGTCGTCGGCTTATTGGCATAGACCAATGACTTGACGTAGCCCCAAAGAAAAAAGTCTAGAGGCGTTAAATCGCACGAACGAGGCGTTCAATCGACTGGTCCATTTCTTGAGATAACACGCTCATCAAACTTACTCTTCAATAAATCGATTGTAACGTGTGCTGTGTGGCATGTGGCACCGTCGTGTTGAAACCACATGTTGTCCAAGTCCATATCTTCCAATTCGGGCCAAAACTAATCGATAATCATGGCGCGATAACGATTACCATTCACAGCAACGTGACGATCATTATCGTCGACGAAAAAATATGGCCCTATGACGCCGCCGGCATGCAAACCGCACCAAACAGTTATTTTTTGTGGATGAAGTGGTGTTTCATGAAGCACATGTGGATTTTCACCCGACCAATAATGCATATTTTGCTTATTGACGAACCCATTGAGCCAAAAATGAGCTTCGTCACTGAAGATGATTTTGCGATAAAATTGATCATCTTGGCGCATCTTTTCCAGAGCACAATCGGAGAACGTACGTCGCTTCAAATGGTCCATCGGCTTCAATTCTTGAGTCAGCTAGGTCTTGTATGGGTGTAAACCAAGATCTTTACGCAAAATTCGCCATAAAGTGGTCTGGGCGGTGCCCAACTCTTGAGAACGCCGTGGAATTGACTGCTTTGGATCATTTGCTACGGACGTATCAACGGCAGCGATATTTTCGACACTTCGACGAACCCGTTGTCTCACTGGCACGGCAACATCACACAACGAATATGTAAACTCAAATTTTTGCACTAAACTTGTTACTGCCTGTCCACTAGGGCGAGAATTACGACCGATAATCGGAGTTAACGCTCTTAAAGTACCGGTCACCGACTCCGAATTTCTGTAGTAAATTTTTATAATTTGCAGACGTTGTTCGTTCGTGTACTTTGCCATGATGAAAATGTTAAGTTTACTGAATAAATTGACAATGACAGTTCGATGATTAGTGAAAGGGTGTGTTCACAAATTGAATTCAAAGTTGTCAAGTCCCTATTGGAAAACCCTTTATATATATATATGTGGGAGCTCGAATCAGATGAGTAGCCTTGCAACGAAAACAACAAAAAATCTCTTTGGGTAGTGAAGCTGCAATTGACTAAAATGAGTTACCGCTGCGCTGTAAAGTCCATTCGCCTGGTATCAACGGTCGGCATCGAAGTCAGTCGCTGAAGATAATCCGCTAGTTAAAGATTAAAGAGACGCTGTTAGACCGAGTTGCCTTGTTTTTTATACTTACCCCCTACGCTGTATTCCTGAGTGGTTTTCCTTGAAAGTGGAATTAATTAACCCATTGAAATTAATAAATAGTTATAAGATAATTATACTTGCCCAACGCGAACTAAACTGAACTATGTAGTAACTTAAGTGAAAATCATTAAAGCACTGTTCTTGAAACACACACAACGTTTTATTGTGTTAGATTTGGGATACCAGGGAAAAACGGGAGAGTTTGGTGGATTCTTAGGCACCTGTTTCTAGCAAACCATTAACTTTTTGAGAACGCGAGTTGCAATTTATGTCGAAGAATTCAAACGGGTTATATCTAAGTTGGGCCGAAATTGGCGATTTATTTTATTTATTGAATTTCGCTTAATACAAGATACAAAGAACTTAAAGCAATAATTAAAACAAAAAAAAATTAATACAACTTAAGCTAAATAAAACTAAGAATAATAAAAAAAATAAACTTAGGGACTGGGTAGGCTAGTACAGGGGTAATAAAGAGCGCGCCTGAGGTAGAGCTTATCTAAATGGAAGTCGAAGGTAGAAGAGTTGTTGGCCTTACGCAGCATTCGAGTAAAAGGTTCGAAGTTGCCATAGTTTGTCCGGTGGGATTCAAGGCGAAAAGTGGGGAAAGATCTGATGTTGCGGGGGTTAGTATTGAGGGATATTCTAAGAAGGTGGTCTGGGCAGTCAAGGACTTGGTGGACAAAGACAATATCGGCTACATCGCGACGAAGGGAAAGGGGCTGGAGATCGATTAATTTTAGGCAGTTTTCTTACGGAAGAAGGTCAAGGTGGTCGGACCATGGAAGATTACGCATGGAAAAGCGGATAAATCTTCGTTGGACAGATTCCATTCTGTTGATGGTTGTGTCCTCAAGGAGAGGACGGAAAAAGCAGATAAAGAGAGATTTGGAGACGTAAGGGTTAAAGAACACCTTACACCATCGTTTAACGAAGCCAAGAGCGCAATTGGCCCTGGAAATGGAATGGAAAGTTCTATGTGGGATCGGAAGTTGAGTTCGTTATTACATGCGACACCGAGGGCACGAAGGAACGTCGCAGAGGGAACCGGCACACCGGAAAGGAGATAAGGTCTGGGGGGTGTGGAAGTGCGCCTGCGGGAGAAGTTAATTGCTTGGCATTTAGATATATTAAGTTCAAGAAAATTATTCTCGCACCAGGTAAAAAAGTTGTTCAAATCTTTTTGGAGGAGTACGGAGTCAGAGGCATTGGAGATAGGTTTAAAAATTTTCATATCGTCTGCATACGTTAGAACGTGAGAATGATTAATCAAGGTCACAAAGTCGTTAGTGTACAATATGAAGATTAGTGGGCCGAGATGGCTGCCTTTCGGAACTCCGGAGCGGGATGAGAAGGGGCGAGAAATGGAGGAATCAAATCGGACTTTGTACTGACGGTTGTCAAGGTAGTAAGAAATCCATGAAATAAGACGGGGAGGAAAACCAAGATAGCTTAATTTTAGAATGATAATTTCGTGGGAAATTTTGTCGAAGGCTTTGCTAAAGTTAGTTGCTTTCATGTCGACTTCAGCGCCATTTTCCATGGCAAGGAGGGTGTGTGATACAAAGGTTGTTAGATTGGTGGTTGTGGATCTACCTTTGAGAAAGCCATGTTGAGAAGGGGACAAGATTGACTTGCAGTGGAATGACATAGAGTCATAGATGAGGCTTTCGAAGAGCTTAGGAATACACGATAATTTGGCGACGGGTCGGTAATTGGAAATGTCGCTCTTGAAACCCTTTTTATGGATAGGGGTGATGTAAAAATCCTTCCAGAGATCGGGAAAAATTCTCTCTGACAGGGAAAGCTTGAATAGAGCGGTGAGAGGCTCAATTAAATAGGAGGCGCACTTCTGAAGAAGAATGGCAGGAATACCGTCGGGGCCTGGGCCAGTCATCGGCAACGAGAGCGTTAATTTTGTAAGCAACTAAAGAGGGATCGATGACGATAGAAACAAGGGAGGTTTGAATGCTGTTGTGCATGTAAGAGAAGAAGTTAGGATCAGGGATAGGGTTGTAATCTTTAAAGGATTGACTGAAGAACTTAGCAAAGAGGTTGGCAATTACTGAAGGGTCGGATGAGGATGACTCGCCGAGATTAAGGACAAGGGGGAGACCGTCAGACTTGAGTTTCACGTTGATAAACTTATAGAACTGTTTCGGGTCCGATATAAGTTTAGATTGCATAGAAGCGAGGTAGTCGGTGTAGAGGGCAGAGCATAGCTCGGAGAAAAGGTTGGAGACAGTGATGTAGGAAGAATAGTCTGCATCGGACCTGGGCAAGAGATAGGAGTGCCATAATTTGTTCCTTTTATTGCGTAAAGAGCGGAGCTCTTTATTATACCAGGGTGGTGAAGAAGAGCGGCTCTTTATGGGTTCACAGGGTACGCATTGGGCCACACAACTGAAGAGTTCAGTGTAAAAAAGGGTTACATCATTGTTAATTGAAGATTGGGAATTTAAAGACGATATGAGGAGCTTCGAATTACTTAGGAGGAGGTTAAGCTTTGCAAAGTTGGCTTTGCGATAATTAAAGCAAGCTCGAGATGTGGGGATTAAGGGTGTATGAGACGAGTCATGAAAAAGAGAGAGGGAAAGAGGGGGATGATGTGAGTCGAGAGTTGGAGAAGATGGTGACTTCTCTTGGCGTCCGAGTCATGGGGATTTGAGGAGAAGATAAAATCCAAGATGGTTTTTCACCCCACTGATTTGGTATAGACCAGAATCGGAAAGCTGATCAGTGAATAATGACTCAATTGGAGAGGACACGTTAGTGGGAAAGTAGGAGGTACCATCGTTGGAGAGGGACCAGAGGAGACGAGGAAGGTTGAAGTCACCGAGGACTATAAGATCGTCAAGGGGAAGGGCGAGGGCTGACAAGGTATCTATTATTTTGTGGCTTTTTTAGCGCAATGCAAAAATAGTGAAAGAAACTGTTCGTATAATAATGAATATTTTATTATTGGAAACGGAAATTTTGCACTTTTTGATGTGGTCACCTCGGCGGTCCAAACAAGAGAGAGTGACTTCAAAGGCATGGCCTCCTAACTCCTTGTCCTAGAGTGTTGCCACACAAACTGATTGTCCTGGAGTGTAGCCAGATTACTCCCCCTCCAGCGACAGTGGTACACGTTCTTATGATTATGATAATCTGGAAAAACGAACTTTTCGCCCGGAGCGTGTCTTAAATTCAGTAGGTTCTGGAGGTGGTGCCGTATTATTAGTCTCGCTAAGGGCACTTGGGAAAAATGCTGGCTTAAGTCGTTCCTTCGAGATTTTTGCAGGTCGATCATTGACGTTGACCTTGAAGTATTTGTCGTGCCGCTTTAGGACACGATAGGGACCATCATATGGCTGTGGAGCCACGGCGTCGTTTCTGACAAAAACGTATGTGGCGCCGTCCAGTCCTGTCGGGATGTAAGGTTTTCTAGTAGAGTGGTGGCTAGTGTCCGCGGGTGTGAGTGAACGCATCCTTTGCTGCAGGTCGCGAAGTAGGTCGGAATGCTTCTTTTGTTTGGTTTGAGACCCAGGGACGAAATGTGCGGGGAGGCGTATCGTCTGTCCGTATAATAATTCGGCAGGTGCAGCTCCTAAATCTTCCTTGGGGGTGGTCCTAAGTCCGAGCAGCACGAGCGGGAGTACGCTAACCCAGTCTGTAGACTGGTGGCATTTAATAGCGTTTTTAAAATCTCGATGCCAGCGCTCTGTCAGTCCGTTGGATGCTGGGTGATAAGGCGTCGTCTTGAGGTGTTTAATGCCAAGCATCTGCGACAATTCCGCAAAAAGCTGCGAGTCGAATTGACGTCCGCAGTCGGTGGTAACACGTCTGGGGACGCCAAAACGGCCTATCCAACCTCCGATGAGGGCTTGAGCCACGGTTGCCGCTGTAATGTCGGGCAGAGGGACTACTTCCGGTCAGCGACTAAAACGATCGATCATCGTTAAACAGTAACGATATCCCCGGCATGGGGATAATGGGCCCACAATGTCGACGTTGATATGACCGAATCTTGCAGGTGTCGAATATGCAGAATATTTTGCGGTCGGGGTGACAGTGTGGCGTTGCACCTTAGCTCGCTGGCATTGAAGGCATCGACGGACGAAATCACGAACATCGTTGTCGCTGCGAGGCCAGTAGTAGCGAGAAACTAGTAGCTTCTTGGTGCCTCGAATGCCTGGATGATTCAGTTCGTGAATTTTCTGGAGGATCGGTATGCGGAATTGTCGTGGTATGTACGGTCTTGTTATTCCATTCGTAACGACGCAAAACTTTGGATGCTCGCTGCCGTGAAACTTCTCTTTTTTCCATTCGTGAGGCGAGTGCTCAATGAGTCCAGCAAGTTCCTCATCATTTTCTTGTGCTCTAGCCACTGCAGCGAAATCGATTTGGTTTAGAGCGTTAATTCTAGACATGAAATTGGCGACGGTGTTTTCTGGACCCGATATGTGGTTAATATCTGTCGAAAATTGGGCAATATAGTCCAGGTATCTCATTTGCCGGGGGGATGCTTTGTCCGCACGTTGACGGAAGGCAAACGTAAGCGGTTTGTGATCCGTGAATATGGTGAACGTTCGGCCTTTCAGTTGGTGTCTGAAGTATTTAATACTCTCATAGATGGCCAAAAGCTCGCGGTCGTACGTACTATATTTCTTTTGGGCCTCGGAGAGCTTTCGACTGAAAAACCCCAATGGTTCTGAACCTTTGCTGGTTACCTGATGCAAAGCAGCGCCTAGAGCGAGATCGGAGGCATCAGTTACGAGTGTTAGTTTAGCTTCCGAACATGGATGGGCAAGAGTGACGGCGTCGATGAGGTCTTGCCGGCACCTCTCAAACGCTGCAATAGAAGAGTCGTTCCACTTAAGGATTGATTTGTCTTTCCGTTTATTGCCTGGCATCATTTGCTGTAGTTGGTGCTGGTGTTCCGCGGCGCGGGGTAGCAACTCCCTGTAGAAATTTATGATAGCTAGGAAACGACGTAACTCCATTACCATTGTGGGTCGTTTAAAATTTCTGATGACAGTAACTTTTTCGCTGGAGGGACTGATGCCCTTTGCGTCGATGGTGTGCCCGAGGAATTTCACGGATGCCTTTCCCCACTGGCATTTGTCCTTGTTTACTGTGAGGCCATAGTCTCTTAACCTGGTGAGTAGGGCGCGCAAATGTTGGAAATGTTGCTGAGGGTCGCGACTGAATACTAGAATATCATCTATATAGACGTGGACGAAATCGAGTCCGGCTGTAACTTCGTGCATACATCGCTGGAAGGTTTGTCCGGCATTACAGAGGCCGAAAGTCATATATAGGAACTCGTACAAGCCGAAAGGTGTTATGATGGCGGTCTTCGGTATCTCCTCCGTCGCGATGGGAATTTGGTGATATGCTTTCTCCAGGTCGATTACGGAAAAAATAGTTTTACCCCTAAGGAAGGTCGCGCAGTCACGGATGAAACCGATGGGGTATTTATCTGGAATAGTAATTGAGTTTAGTGCACGGTAATCACCACAGGGGCGCCAACCTGTCCCTTTAGGTACCATATGGAGGGGACTGCTCCATGGCGACTTTGAAGGCCTGCAAATTCCTTGTTGTACCAGATATCTGAACTCCTCCTTGGCGAAACGAAGTTTGTCGGGACTCAGACGGCGTGCTTTAGCGCTGACAGGTGGACCTGTCGTGAGTATATGGTGCAATGTGGTGCACTCACCTCGAGGCTTGTAGCCGGAGAATGTTGTGATGTTCTTAAATTCGTTGAGTATAGAGGTATATGTGTGTTTAGGGTCCACGATGTACACCGGCAGAGAATGGCTGGCAGTAGATGGGACGACGCGCACAGACAATGTTGTGAGCGGGTCGATGAGCTTGTTACCTTTAATGTCCACTAATAATCCATAATGTCGGAGGAAATCAGCTCCAATGAGGTTAGATTTTACGTCGGCGATGACAAACGTCCACTCAAAGTTGCGGCGCAAACCGAGGTTGAGTTGCACTCGCTTAGTCCCATATGTCGCAATTTTTGTGCCGTTCGCTGCGAATAGGTATCGACACGGTGAATGATCGGGGTGTTGGCGCTCTCTGTAAGTCATGGGCATCACGGATACGTCTGCCCCGGTGTCTATTAAATAAAAAACTTTAGACGAGCGATCGTGAATTGTGAGGCGTGATATGGTGCCGCTAACGTCAGTTGCCTCTTGGCCTGACGGTGGCGAATTTAGTTTTTTTGACTAAAATTGCAGGGTTGTCTGCACTTCCGGGCTGCGGCTCCGAACCTATCGTGGTAATAACACACGCTAGAAGGAGAGCGTGTTCGTGATGAGCCATGTTGCCTTGGAGGATAACGTAGGCGACTCCGCGATCGGGGGTGTCGGCGATCAAATGTGAGTTTGTCGATACGTTCGCTCAGGGAGTTAATCATTTCACTTAATACGGTCAGTTCGCTTGCGGGCAAGGGGACTGCATTTGCCGTGCACACGGTGGATTCGCCGTGCACACGATTCACGTTTGTGCCCGGGGGATAATTCACCACCTCCGATATTTTATCAGCGAGCTCAGCTAACTCTGCGATCGGCGAGGACTGAGCGGTCAATATTGGCCGGATGACACTCGGCAAACGTTGCATTCACAGCTCTTTGAGCATCTCTTCCCCGACCAATTCGCCACCTATTGATCTCATCTCGTTCAGAAGTTGAGACGGGCGCTTATCACCTAACATGACTTCCGATAACAGTTTATGGATCTTCCGTTGCTTCGAATCGGTGTAGATGTAAAGCAGCGAAGATTTTAGTGCGTTGTATCGGTCCTCTTTAGGTTGGTTCATTATTTGCTTTTCCACCTGAGCGAGAATATGCGGTTCGATGGCGGCAAGTACATAATTGTATTTGGTGATGTCGGCCGTAACGCGGGCATTTGCGAATTGGCCTTCCACTTGCTGGAACCAGATATGCAGATGTTGGACCCAAAACGGGGGAAGCTTCAGGGTAATTTTGGCCAATTCTAACTCACTGCTTGATGGTCCAGCCGGCGCGTCCGCTGGGGCAGCAGCAGCGTCTTCGCAAGGGGCGCCAGATTGGAGTGGAAAATTGCCACTTCCCGTTGCCATTGTCGGAATGTCGGAATGGTGGGCACACGCGCCGCGGAAAAGTCACACAAAAAACGTGAGATCGCGAGCGTAGATTTAAAAAACAAAAGAGGATAGCAAATTCCCGAAGATAAACCCTAAGCTCCTGGCAGGGTCGCCAATGTGGCTTTTTTTTTAGCGCAATGCAAAAATAGTGAAAGAAACTGTTCGTATAATAATGAATATTTTATTATTGGAAACGGAAATTTTGCACTTTTTGATGTGGTCACCTCGGCGGTCCAAACAAGAGAGTGACTTCAAAGGCATGGCCTCCTAACTCCTTGTCCTAGAGTGTTGCCACACAAACTGATTGTCCTAGAGTGTAGCCACAATTTGAATTGCGCGCTTGTAGGCATCGACATGCTGAGCAGGCCGAATGTAGCAGCATAAAATAAAGAGGGAACGTCTATATTGGGATATTTTGACGCAAATCCATTCAAAGGCAGAGGAGTCACATGAGTTGACCTGAGTGGCATTGTAGCGGCTGTACCCAGTGCATAGTTGAGTTAAAAATATTTTCCTTCTCTCATATGAAAAAACAGCACGGAAAATGCACTGAAGTGTAAGGTCAGATCTTTTCATTATTTTATTTTTCTGAATTCCCGAATCAATGCTAATATTGCTCCTCGTTTATCCTCAACCAATTCAATTTGAGAATTTTGATATTTCGCAGGTCAAGCTGGAAATGAAATTATATTTGAATTATTATTAAATCAGAGTGATCTGTGGAAGGGAAAAAATAACGGTACGATAATCAAATAATAAAGGAAGACCAAAGTGACACAAAATTAGAGAAAAGTTAGGGACGGAGCCTATATATTCTAATAACTGGTTGAACTATTATAGTTTTTGAAGCCAAAGTGAACCAAATATTTACGAGGCAAAGACATATTGGATTAAAAATAATTTTTCTTGGAATTAAAGAAGAGGAGTAATTTGGTGTTTAATATGGGAAAAAGACTAAGTGCGACACAATAAACTTTGGTGGTTTGATTGGCTATTTTCTTTTTTTTATGGAACAATACTAGAAATTTACGGTTAACGCGTTGCAAGACATTTTGCGGGCGGGCGGTCCGCCAACAAATTATCGTAAAAAACAAGAGTTTATCGAAAGAATATTAGGACATACACCGAGAGAAAGGGAAGGTAGTGATTTTGAGGACGCAATTTTTGAAGAGGCGGGTCCGTTAGAGGTTAGTGCCGTCGAAGAGGCACAGGCACGCGATAGGCCAGGGCCCAGTGGTATTAGTGAAGATAAATCAGGCGGCGGTATTGAAAAAAACGAAACAAAGCCAGGCTCAACAATGGTAGAAAGGGCCCAGGGTAGCAATTTTGTCTTCAATGATCTCGAAGAGTCGGGAAAGAGCATCAGTAAGTGGCTGAAAGAGCTTAAGTTCATCGCGAAGGTTTGCTAATGGACCGACATACAAAAATATGCGAGAAGGCTGCTACGCGGGGCAGCAAAGCTTGCTATCGAAGCCGGGTCGGGTATTCATAGTTGGGACTTAAGGTTCGGCCAAAAATTAAAGCGTACACTAAGTTCAATACAAACGAATTTGGTCATAAATGGCGACAATTATAATGCTCGTTGCCTATTGTCCCCGACAACTGCATAGCAAATGATATATCAATTGGGCTAGACGTAATCAAGCATGGCAGTTATCGACATCAGAGAGTATATCTTCGCCCTGGAGAACATTATTCTCAAGGTTGCATCGAGGAAACTGTTTCTTATGGACGAGGTTCTGTAATTGTCTGGGCGGCATCTCGTTAACCGCACATACAGCGTCAGTTTTCATCGAACCGACGGGCCGTACACGTGGATTGACTTCTCATGGCTACATTACTGAAATCCTCGAAGACCATGTGGTACCTTAGGCAGGATATATCGGGCAGGATATGCAGTTGTTGCATGATAATGCACGGCCTAATGTTGCTGATGTGGTGACCCAGCATCAGGTCAGTCAGGCTCGTGAGCTCGATGAATGCGAGGATGCTAGCAGTTATCCAAGCAAGGGGAGGGAATACCAAATAGTGACCAACAACTTTTTTTAAATTTTTTCTTTGTTTCTGGCTTTAATTTCTTGTTTTCATTTTTGTTTACTAACGATTAACACGAATGGAAAACGACTCTTCTTTGTAAAATTCTTAACAAACCCTTAATAAATTGCGTAATCCCAATGAGTGTCCATTCATTTTAATCATCATGAAACGCACTTTCTGTAGGTATAACTTTGATAGCTATAAGTTTTATACTTTTTGAGAAAATCGAATCATAGTTCCAAGGTATCGGGTGACCCGGTTTATTTGCTGTCTAGTGTAATTTTATCGTATATAATATATATAAAATATATATTATAAACTTTTAAATGGTTTATTGCACATATAATACAGTTGCCCTATTACTAACATTGCAGTCCAGCAACGATACGACTAAGAGGCGTTCAGGCATAATCCAACGGATTTAGCATCATACAACTGTTCGCTCGAAAACGTATTGTGTCATTGGTCCGTAACTGCGGATCCTCTTGTACTAGGCAGGAATGCTGTTGCAACAACGTTTGTCATCAATAGGGTAAAACAAACCTGTCTCACGTCGGTCTAAACCCAGCTTACGTTCCCTTGCATGGGTGAACAATACAACGCTTGGTGAAGTTTGCCTCACAATGATAGGTAGAGCCGACATCTAAGGATCAAAACGCGTTATTGTTATTTCTTAGTCTATGGAACTACTAAGCAAATCCAACAGAAAGTGGAAGAAGAAGTGCCAGAGGAGGCAATGCCCTGAATGCCTCAAAGAGGTTTTAAGCACAAATCATGGAGATGCAGTAAGTTGTGGTTGGGTGTGTCTATCTGGGCAGAACGTACTTGGCCTGCGAATTCTGCGTGTGCGTGCCCGGAGGCTATAGCCTCAACTGAGCAAAAGGTTTGAGATAAAGCTTTGGTCGTTTAAAAGCAAATTTGCATAAACTTACGTGTTAAGTTTGACGAGTATGAAATGCATTTTTCCCACTTACGGAAAATTCTCAATTTTTTTTTCAGACTTTGTAATAGTATTTTATAGCAATGAAGCTCTGTGGAATGATAGGGATACAGTGTCATCTTTGTTAAATGATTTAATCGAAAATAATATTTAGCTGAAGCACAGAACTGAGTTTCTCTGCTTTGAAAAGAATTAAAGGTTATAGAAGAAATACAATGGATCAAAATCGGCTATCGGATTTGGCTCTTTTGAGCACAGAAAAAACTTTGGTTAAGGAACTGGAAAAAGACCCATTGGTATGACAATATTATAAATAATTTTGCGGCCATTAAGGAACGTAGAGTAGATTTTATTTATAAATAGCCATAAATCTATGTATGTATAGAATGTATGCAATACCGCATAAAATTTGAGTTATTATTATTATTATTATTTTTTTTTTTAAATAAATATGTTTATATATGTAGTGTAGAGGAGACAATGGTAGCAAAGGTGATTGTCACTATTTGTGGCGAGCGTGGAGCCACAAATCAGATTATTGAATTTTCTGCCTCCTCTGTTTAGGATACCACGGGCCGCCGCTGCTCCCTAATCCAGCGGTGGGCTTTTCCTTTGCCTCGCGTAATCCGAAACCGTCGATGCTTGTGTGGAGCTTTGTAAACCAATGGGCGTCAATTTCTCTTCGGTCAGTGTATGTCATGTTATTGCTTGTAAGTTGTTTTTTTGCTTCCCTTATTTCATTTGTCAAGAAACTGTCTAACACTGCTTCGTCGCTTGCTTGCAAGAATTTTTGTCGGATGCTTTAGTCTTAATAGCGGGCAGAACCATCTTAGCGAGGGTACTCCGAGTCCGCCTTCTTCAATGGGAGCATGAAAGAATGCTGTAGACGTGTCCTTTGGCAGTTTCAGCCACTCTCTTAGGTGATGCCTCATTGTTTTGTCCGCCTTCTTTAGAACACCCACAAGAACTCTGAGGGAGTAGGTATACCCGGGCGGCAAAAAGTCTTGGCTGAAACTTCAGTGGTGCTTTCCGTAGCCTTTCCAGCTTTTCTTTTAGTTAGGTACGAGGGTCAATTTTTACCTACCATCCCCATTGAAAGTGTCCCCTAGATACCTCCAGCGAGTTGTCCTTTTAACGGGGGGAATTTCGTTGTTATTGATTTTAAACTGCCTCGGTACGATCGCGGTATTCTTCTGTTTTGCCTGCCTCTTAATGCTTAGGGTTAAGCACTTTGCTAGATTGAGCATCATCCCACATGTGCGAAGGTATATAGCTGTATGATCGATTAATCTCTGAAGCACCAGAGGGGTGTCAGCTGCTAAGATGATGTCATCGGCAAAGGCTGCTGCATTTGTCCTTTCATTTCCGATCGTGCATCCTATATCCTCGGGTAGAGATCTCAAGAGGCGGTCGATTACAATATTAAATAGAAAAGAGACAGCGGGTCGCTTTGTTTCGCTTGCTATGTACCAAAAGCTCATCTAGATTTTGGACACGTTCTAACAATTTACGTCACATATAAATTGTCGGGGTGAAGTGCCCTCAGAATTTCAAGACACAACATTTCTGAAATTTGAGGTATTTTACAAGAATCGAAAGTCGCAGAATCAATAATGCTCCCAGAATTATGCTGCGTCGACCATCCGCGAGCGCATCGACCCAAGTACATGTTGGGGTGACCGCCAGCGCGTGATCGACCCTAAGCACTTGACCGACAATTTATGATGACAAGCAACATGTGCGCCACAAAAGTGGCGACTCGCACATTCGAGACCCTGGAACACTGGTAAGTTCCAATAACTGATCGAGGCAATATAAGTACGCGATCAGTCCGAGTCCCGATAGTCGAAGTCGAAGTCGCAGTTCAGAGGGTAATCAGTAAATAGTCCGAGTCCAGAGAGTGGAGTCACTACAGTCGCAAGTCAGTCAGTCTTAGCCGATCTGTCTGAGTCCCGTGAATTGATAGTTCGTAAAAGTACTTAAGTAAGGTAAAAGTACTTAAGTCGCGCAGCAACGCATAAAGTAAACTGAATCGGGAGTCGCGAGTCCGGTGCGGCATACAGTATTATAAGTGAAGAAAGAACAATAAAAGAAAGATAAAAAGTGACCGTGTGTTTCACTGTTTGGTCATCCGAGCCCAAGCACTGTTATCATAAAGTGAATTAGTCCATGCAATCCAGGGGATAATTCTCAATGGATATATATTCACCCCAGAATATATAACAAACTCCTTGTTTGGAGTGTATCCTGCCGGTGGTCTAGCCCTCCCCATACAGCTGGGTTACAGAACATAGGTAACACCTCCTGACATATGCGACGAATTCTGGAGGAAAGTTTTGGCACTCCAAGGTGGTAACTAAGGCCTCATGCGAGACCGAGTCGAACGCCTTACTGACGTCGAGGGATACCATGCAACAAGAAGTGAAGTTGTCGTGACTTTTCCTAATTAGCATATATACCAGAATGGTGTTCTCCGCACAGCCGTTGACTGGTCTGAAGCCTCTTCGCCAAGATTCCATGGAGTAGCCTTATAGTCGTGGACGGGATGGTAATTGGCCTGAAGTCTTCGGGTTTGCTGGAGCTACATTTCTTCGGGATGAAGGTGGCCTTGCTCTCGAGAAGGCGGTCCGGTGCTTTACCACTCCATAGACCGAGGTTTAGAATCTTGGCCAAGATCACCTTCGGAATGGCTCTCAGCTGCCTGGCAGTAACGCCGTCGGGTCCAGGTGATGTTGCTAACGACAACCTAGTGCTCTCGATTTCGTCAGGGGTAACTGGGCTGCAGATATCTCGCAATTGCTGTCTAAGATCTTCGCGTTGCAGTTTGGCGTTGTTTTCTCTAGTCAAGACATTCTGCCAGTATGGACACATAATTCTTTTCGGCGGGATCGCAGAGTCATCCTGTCCCTCAAGAATCCCTTTGATACATCTGTTTTGGTGCCTAGCAAAATGTCGTTGGGTTAAAGCATATTCTTGTCGTCTTTGCTTCCTTTTCGACAGTGGCTTCCTACCACTGGGATTTTTGGTCCGTTTCTTGCCTTTCTTCGCAGAGGTAAGGTATGTTAAAAGATAGGTCGCCAAATTAAAAACCGTCTGATCCTTGTCTTGATGATTCGCCTTCTGAATAATTTCGTCATGGGCTTCATGGCCGTAAGTGGGGATGGTGGAGTGTCCCGGAAGGTTTCGGCAAAAATCCAGAAAGGTATCATTTTTGGTGCTATTGGTTACGCTCATGGTGTTGGGTGGTGAGTTAGGGGGACTGGGTCTCTGTCTGATATTCGAGTAATATCTTAGGACAGCGTCTTTATATTCTCGCTTCCTGCGCACTCCCTTAAGAGATTCAAGGGTCCTATTAGTGAAAATGTTTGCGAGGACCTGATTAATGAAATTGATGTTAGGTTCATTGACTAAGATTTCCGCTTCCTTGCGGGCTACTATCATCAATTCGTCGCTCGTCCACCGTATTTTAGTGTCCCGCCGTAGTCGTTGCTGGTCTAAGTGGTCTGGGTGCGCATGTCTCATGTGAACACCCAGTCCGGTCTTTGTTGAGAACGTCCTTGTCCAGTACTCGCAGTCAAAATTCATAGCCGGGTCATCGTCCTTTTGTTGGGGGCAGAACCAGAAGGTCCTGGCCGGGCTCCGAGGGCATTATTATTATTTATGAAAGTAAAAGCCGAAGGGGTTGGCATCCCCTGGGACCTGTAAAGCCTTCTCCGTTAGCCAGTTACACTGTTACCGGCGGGAACCACGAGGAGGTGGAGATAGGCACGTCTATGAACTCTTAGAGGGACTGGCCTGGATTTACCCGGAGGCGCGGGAGTTACCATCCTAACAGTCCTTAGCACCACACCGTGTGCAGATCCGGGTCCCGGGAACTTTTCACGGAAACCACTACGATACTAATGCCTCTCGACTACATGGAAAGAATAGCCACCCTGCCTAGGCGCTGTTATAGCGGGCCCGACAAGCGGATCTCAATACGAGGAAATGGAAGAAGCAACAGAAGAGAGTCATAGTTACTCCCGCCGTTTACCCGCACTTACTTGAATTTCTTCACTTTGACATTCAGAGCACTGGACAGAAATCACATTGTGTCAACACTCACTAGGGCCATCACAATGCTTTGTTTTAATTAGACAGTCGGATTCCCTAAGTCCGTGTCAGTTCTGAATTGATTGTTAATTGATAGCCGTTATAAAGTTATTAAAAAATATGATAAAATTACATATAAATAAACATCAAAACATATGTAATGAATATACATATATACATGAATTATCATCAATTATAATAAATTATTAGCAAGAAAGTTCCACAATTGGTTACGTTAACTACTATCCGGGGAACACATATAAATACACCCTTATTCCACACTCCGACGGAGAACTTGTCCGACGTAAACTGTACGATACGACGTAACATTTTTTCGTATTCCGCACTACGAAGGGATCTCGTGAAAGCACTGCCATATCGGAGTCTTTTCGATTCACTCCGAAAAGCAGCTGTTAAGTGTCAAAAAAATATTAAAATAAGTGATTGAAGTGAATTTATAAAGCAAACGGTGGCCAAAGTGTGTTAAAGAAAGTGTTTAAAAAACAAATCTGAATTAAAGGGTACCTACGCATGTTTATCAAGCTATCGTGGGTCCGGGTCGAGGCCATAAAACCCAGAAATGCAGGCAAATAAAGGATATTGGGGAAACGAAAATTCGTTAAAACCCAAATCCTGCGCAACCACTTTATTACAGTTTGTTGCGGTTTTCTGTTTTTTTATTTCTTACCTTACTTAGGGCACAATTACATTGTTGTGCAAAACAATAACAACCATTACAGTACGAAACTTAAATTAGTGTTTATCCTTCATTTCATTTAGTGGAACATAAAAAGCTAATCCTGATTTTCCCCTTTCATAAAACAGGAAAAATAACTGACATCGCAACAAATTACAATTCAATTTATTGAAAATAATTTAAAAAACGATCAAACTTGGGTACATGCTAGTGTGGAAAACTAAAGCAACATTTTAGTTGCCTCCCTAGTACTTTCCATGATAGTCCTTATTTTGAATAATCCCAGCACAACTTCGTGGCATAGACCCTATTAACTACATAATAGTAGATTTAGCTATGCTTTCCTACTCTTTTTTTCCCGTGTTTTCATTGATTACGTTTTATTTCTAAAACGACCGTTATTTAAGGATCCTGAAAAGATTTTCAATGAGATTCAAATTTGATAATTGAGACAGTCAATCAAGAACTTGAATCCCATTATCATTAACCAGCTTCGATGTGTGTTTCCGGTAATAAAACACTATTTAAGTGGCAAGTTTAAATTCTCCGACACATTCATCGCGTCGGAGATTTTCTCCCGAAAATCGTGTGTACGTCGGAGTGCGGAATATCAAAAAGTTACGAAAGTAGAAATTCGGAGTGCGAGTTACGATGCGGAAGATTTCGGTCATTACGTCGGAGTGTGGAATACGACACGGAGAACTTCGGAGAAATCTTACGTTCCGTCGGAGTGTGGAATAAGGGTGATAATCTTTAGAAAAAAAATTTTTATATATTCTAATTTACCCAGACCGAGCACATAAACCATATTATTGTTTCCCAATCAAGCCCGACTATCTTAATCTTGAGAGCCAATTCTTATCCCGAAGTTACGGATCTAATTTGCCGACTTCCCTTACCTACATTATTCTATCGATTAGTGACTCTTCACCTTGGAGACCAGCTGCGGATATCGGTGCGGCCAGTTAAGAAGTTTGCGAAACCCCACCATAAATTTTCAAGGTCCGATGAGAAAATATCGACCCAGCAGTAAATCCCATGCTCTTCTAGTTCATCTACCATATCTCTCTTCGAAAGACTTCCATGGTAGTACGACTATAACACAAAAACAGAAAAGAAAACTCTTTTTTCGATATTTCTCGATGGCTTCTTTATGGTTGTTTCTGTTGCGAGGATGAGCATTAAATAGCCAATTTTTAATAACAAAAGTATTCTCAACAGGTTAGAGAATTGGAACCGTATTCCCTTTCGTTCAATAACAATAAAGTATATATTTTTTATATAAAACTAATCATTTATCAGCTTTCGCCTTAAACTTAGGACCGACTAGCTCGTGATCAACCACTGTTCACACGAAACCCTTCTCCACTTCAGTCCTCCAAGGTCTCATTCGATTATTTGCTACTACCACCAAGATCTGTACCAATAATTGCTCCATGCAATCTTACGATAAACACTTCTATGCTCATCATTGTACCTTCCTACTCATGAAAGTTTCAAAATTTATAACAAAAATTTTTTGAATAAATTTTTTTACACACTCCTTAGCGGATTACGACTTCCATGCCCACCGTCGTGCTGTTTTAAGCAACCAACGCCTTTCATGGTATCGGTATGAGTTATTAATTTTGGCGCCTTAACATCACGTTTGGTTTATCCCACAGCGCCAGTTCTGTTTATCAAAAATTGCCCACTAGGCACAATATTTCATAACCTATTACCTTCATATCAAGAAAGGTTAGGTTCTTACCCATTTGAAGTGCGAAAATAGGTTAAGGATAAGATTATTTTTAAATAATATTTATATGCACCAGCTATCCCGAGCGAAACTTCGCAGGGAACCAGCTACTAGATGGTCCGATTGGTCTTAATTAAATTAAATAATATATATGTATATACATGTGGAGGGCCACGGCAAGATCATCTCATCACAGCCGTAATATTAACCTCCGTTATCAGTAGTTATTAACAGTTATTAGAGACAAGTAGTAGTAGTGAGTCAGAAGTCAAGAGTTAGTCGCTGCTAATCCTATCAGAAGTTAACATCCCGCCATGGAGATTATCGCAGTTGTTTACGGGAATTATCACAGTCGTTGAAATTGATATCACAGTTGTTAGAGTCGAATCAGATGAAAGTTGTTAAAATCGAATCAGATCAAAGTTGTAAAAGTTGAACGATACCACAGACGGACTAAGTTGAAGTGTGAACTTGAATAGACATTATTCTTAATTATCTACGAAATCACCTTGTGAATTCTAGACTTTAGAACTCTTAACTGAATTTAGAATAAATTGTGAACTCTACTGAATGCTTTTTAATTAGCACAAATCCTACATTTGGGGGCTCAACCATTGCGAACGGTAGTGATTTTGGCATAAGCAAAGTGATTTGAGTTAGAACAGCATGCTTGCGTCGTTGAACCAATTAACAGTAGAACAGTTAAAAAGTGAATTGGCGAAAAGACAGTTGGATACAACGGGATTAAAGGCAGTTCTGGTAGAAAGATTGGCAGAAGCAGTGCAGGCAGAAGAAGGCGCACGTGCAGGAAAGATAAGTAATGAAAGCACATCTGACGAGAATACTCCGTCACCACAAGACACAATAAAAAAGGCAGCAGGTAACGAAAGAAGCACTAATATAAATTTAAGCAAAGCTAGCGATCTAACAAGAGAAATGCAGGCATATCCGAATTCACACATGGGCACTTCCGAATTTAGAATAAAAGATGTAGCAAATTTGCTAACGGAATTCAGTGGCGACGACGGTACTAAAATCAAAACTTGGTTTAAAGATTTTGAAGAAATTTCTAATATGCTTGGGTGGAACGAAATAGAAAAGTTTATCTATGCAAAAAATAAATTAAAGGGGTCCGCGAAAATTTTTATTAGAGCTACCACGTGCAAATCATACATGGATTTAAAATCGAAACTTATAGCGGAATTTGATAGACAAATTTGCAAAGCGGACATTTATTTGAAATTGCAGAGACGTATGAAAAAACCTTTTGAAAGCTATCGCGAATACTTATACAAAATGATGGAAATTGCAGGTACAGCCGACGTTGATGAGTTATCACTTATTCATTTTGTTATAAACGGTATATATGATAAACAAGAAAATAAACAAATTTTATACAACGCAACCACATTAGATGAGCTAAAAAATAAATTAGATATTTACGAAAAAATTAAAGCCAAATTCACTACAGTTTACAATAGAGACAAAGCTATGAGTTCCAATAAAAGCGAAAATAAAACAAATGGTTCTCATTGTTTTAACTGCGGCTCGAAAAATCATTTGAAACAGGATTGCAAGCGGGAGGTAAAATGCTTCAAATGCAATAAATATGGCCACATATCTAAGAGCTGTACTGATGCCGGAAAAGGAGAGAAAAGGGAAACGAACGTAATTTGCGCTCAGAATATTAAAGAAGTAGTTATTAAAAATAATTCATTGAAAGCGTTAATAGATACTGGAAGCGATATCTCTTTAATAAGAAAAGATGCTTTTAAGTGTATGAAGAATACGTTATTATCAAACCAAAAGGTTAATCTCGCAGGCTTAGGGACAGGAAAGTGTCGGTCACTTGGATGTTTTGAGGCAGATTTGTACGTAGATGATGTTCGCTTGGCAGCCACTTTTCATGTAGTTCCAGTTGATGCCATCAGAATGCAATGCATTATTGGCAACGATGTCATTTCGAAAACTAAAGTTATATTTAATAAAAGTTACATCACTTTCTGCAAACCTTCCGAGGAAAATTGTATAATGCATATTGCGGTAGATAATATGAATGAAGTGGATGTGCCAGAAAGATACAAATCAAAGGTGGAAAACCTAATTTCAAACTATAAACCAATCAAAAGTATTCAAGCACCCATTACAATGGATATTATGCTCACTGATGAAAAGCCAATTTTCACAAACCCGCGTAGACTGCCTATAAATGAAAAACAAGTTGTTACAAAGCAAATTGAAGAATGGTTATTAGAAGGGATTATACGACCGTCGAAATCATCTTTTGCGAGTAATGTAGTGATTGTAAAGAAGAAAGACGGATCGCATCGCGTTTGCATTGATTATCGGCGACTCAATTCTAAAACAATCAAGGAACATTTTCCCGTACCAATTATGGAAGAAGTTTTAGATCAATTATCAGGATCAAAAATCTTCACAAAATTAGATTTGAAAAACGGATATTTTCATGTACCCATAAGCGAGCATAGCAGAAAATACACTGCATTTATTACAGCTGATGGCCAATTTGAATTTACAAGGGTCCCATTCGGATTAACTAATGCACCAGCCGTTTTTCTGCAATTTATCCATTTAATATTTCGGAATTTATCCGCGAAAGGGATTGTTCAAACATATATGGATGATTTGATAATAGCAGGGAAAAACGAAGAGGAAAACCTGCACAAATTGGAAGAAGTTTTAAAAGTTGCGGCTGAAAATGAACTCAACATTAAGTGGTCGAAATGCAGTTTTTTGAAACACCGCATTGAGTTTTTGGGACACACAATAGAAAATGGAACAATCAGTCCAAGTGAAGATAAAATAAAAGCAGTAAAACATTTCCCAGAACCTAAAAGTATTAAAGAGTTACAAGCGTTTCTCGGATTAACAGGCTTCTTCAGGAAGTTTATACAAAATTATTCTATCAAAGCCGCACCTTTAACCAAATTGTTGAAAAAAAATACAAATTTTCTAATAGGAAGAGACCAGAGAAAAGCAATAACCGAACTACAAATCGCATTAACGACAAAACCAGTACTTTATATATTTAATCAAAAGGCTAAAACCGAGCTACATACAGATGCCAGTAAAGTTGGATGTGGGGCGATACTAATGCAACTTCAAGAGGATTTAAAATACCACCCCGTATACTTTTACAGTCGAAAAAATACACAAGCGGAAGAAAGGCACCACAGCTACACATTAGAAGTCATGGCAATATATTTTGCACTTAAAAAATTTCGAATTTATCTGTTGGGAATAAGCTTCAAAATCGTAACAGATTGTATCGCTTTTAAACAAACGGTCGAAAAAAAGGATCTCCCAGTTTCAGTTACACGGTGGGTGATGTTCATGCAAGAATTCCAATTTGAGGTAGTACATAAAATGGGAAAAATAATGAAACATGTAGACAGCTTAAGTCGTTATCCAAATATATACATTGTCGAAGAAGAATTGCTAACCAGAATTAGAAAAGCACAAGAAACGGATCAGTTTATAACAGCGATAAAGGAGATTTTAAAAAATAAAAAGTATGACGATTATTTTATGAAGGCTGAACTTTTGTTTAAATACAAGGATGGGAAAGAACTTCTCGTGGTGCCCAGACGAATGGAGTATGAGATTATCAAAATGAAGCATAATGAGGGACATTTTGCGGCACAAAAAACTATGCATCTAATAAAGAACGAATTTTACATACAGAAACTAGAATCAAAAGTCCAGGAGTGCATTACGAATTGTATACATTGTATACTATCTCAAAGGAAAGCTGGTAAAAAAGAAGGATATCTTCATCCTTTAGATAAGGAAGACAAACCACTGCAAACCATACATTTGGACCACATAGGACCTATGATAGCTACGGCAAAGCAATATAAATATATTTTATCAGCAGTAGACGGATTTTCTAAATATGTGTGGATCTTCCCTACGAAGACATTATCAGCAGAAGAACTGCTACGGAAAATAAGGGAGCTGCAACAAAATTTTGGAAATCCTAAAAGATTCATAACAGACCACGGAACAGCTTTTACGTCACACTCTTTTCAAGAATTTTGCAAAGAAGAGGGTATCAATCATATCTTATCAACGACAGGAGTGCCTAGAGGAAATGGGCAAGTTGAAAGGATAAATAAAATAATTATTGATGTTCTAAAAAAGCTTTCCATGGATACACCGGAAAAATGGTATAAATGGGTTCCCAAAGTACAAATAGCTATAAATAGTACTTTTCAACGAGCTATCCAAAGAACACCCTTTGAAATTTTGTTTGGAATACCTATGGGAAAAAAAACCAACGTGGAATTACATACTTTAATAGAGGAAGCAGCGCTCGACCAGTTTGACGAAGAGAGAGACAAAATGCGCTATGATGCGAAAAAACAAATAACTAAAATTCAAGAAGAAAACAAAAGGAATTTTGATAACAAAAGAAAAAAAGCGACAGAATACGAAGTGGGCGATCTTGTCGCAATAAAAAATACCCAATTTAAAGTCGGTAATAAACTTTCTAACGATTTTCTAGGTCCTTACGAAGTCACCAGAAGAGGACGTCACGGGCGGTACACCGTTAAGAAATGTGCATACGGCGAAGGCCCTAAAATCACATCAACAAGTTGCGACAATATGAAGCGATGGAGATCAGAAGAAGATGCGGAAAGTTTCCTTCAGGATAAGGATTCAGAAAACTCGTTCGGGCCGAACGAATTGTAGGATGGCCGAGTGTGGAGGGCCACGGCAAGATCATCTCATCACAGCCGTAATATTAACCTCCGTTATCAGTAGTTATTAACAGTTATTAGAGACAAGTAGTAGTAGTGAGTCAGAAGTCAAGAGTTAGTCGCTGCTAATCCTATCAGAAGTTAACATCCCGCCATGGAGATTATCGCAGTTGTTTACGGGAATTATCACAGTCGTTGAAATTGATATCACAGTTGTTAGAGTCGAATCAGATGAAAGTTGTTAAAATCGAATCAGATCAAAGTTGTAAAAGTTGAACGATACCACAGACGGACTAAGTTGAAGTGTGAACTTGAATAGACATTATTCTTAATTATCTACGAAATCACCTTGTGAATTCTAGACTTTAGAACTCTTAACTGAATTTAGAATAAATTGTGAACTCTACTGAATGCTTTTTAATTAGCACAAATCCTACATACATAACTATATAGAACGCCCCGGGATGGGATATATAAAATATATATTTTATATAATTAATCCCATTTTTATTGTACTATATTTCAAATTAAGTTAAGTTATTTATGCCTTTAGGTTTTAAAAATACCCAATGACCTGCGCATATGTTAGCCTCCTTGATCCGTGTTTCAAGACCGGTCCCAAAGGTATCCTAAGTCTATAGCATTGTTAATCAAATAAACGCATATAACAGAAATATTATTTTAAAAATAAACATTTCATTATAAATATATGTATATATATTAAGCGTTATAGTTAATTTAGAAATCTGTCAATAATTATTCGTAGTCACATTTAAATAAAAGTTTTATATTAAAAATATAATAAAATTATATTAAAATATAAACTGAATCATACGTGATACTTATGATAAATTTTATAATTTATAATAACAGATTACAATGTCTATATATGACAAAGTTGCACATTATTTTTATGTAAAAAATTATCATGTATATATCATCATGTATATATAGTATATAAAATCGAAAGTTGGTTTGTTTGTTTGTTTGTTGCTCAATCACGCTTAAACGACGAGTCCGATCATTTTCATTTTTTGGGTGAAGGTACTACATATTCCGGTCCAACATATAGGCTATTTTTTATTCGCGAGTTTCAAAATGGCGGACCCAATATGGTGGCCAGAAATTGAAAATATCAAGCGATTTCCATGAACATTGGTATTTGGGTGCTTTTGGATGTTCTTATTGCGAATCTACGTTCGAAATTTGGAAATTCAAAATGGCGGATGCAATATGGCGACTAAAATGTTTGCACATCAGGTAATCCATCACGCCTAAACGGTGGATCGAATCATTTTTATTTTTTGGATAAAGGTACTACATATTCCGGGCCAACATATAGGCTACTTTTATTTGCGAGTTTCAAAAAGGCGGACTCAAGATAGCGGCCAGAAATTTAAAATATCAAGCGATTTCTGTGAAACTTCGTATTTGGGTGCTTTTGGATGTTCTTATTGCGAATCTACGTTCGAAATTTGGAAATTTAAAATGACGGATTCAATATGGCGACTAAAATGTTTGAACATCAGGTAATCCATCACGCCTAAACGGTGGATCCAATCATTTTCATTTTTTGGATAAAGGTACTACATATTCCGGGCCAACATATAGGCTACTTTTATTCGCGAGTTTCAAAATGGTGGACCCAAGATGGCGGCCAGAAATTGAAAATATCAAGCGATTTCCATGAAACTTGGTATTTGTGTGCTTTTGGATGTCTTTATTGAGAATCTACGTTCGAAATTTGGAAATTCAAAATGGCGGATTCAATA